>VWYK01067949.1:0-16648 GCA_013399775.1 Semnornis frantzii
GGAACAGCAATCCACTTGATAGAACTAAAAGATATGAAGTAACAAACTAACATACTTCTGAACTCTGCCTGAGAAAACATGAAAATTGTACTGTACTACAATCTTCACGAGGAAATGAAACCATATGTTCAGTTTGTGTTAGTTTTGCCTGATACTAGAAGCTGTTTGCCAGCCACCAGTACAATCATCAATATAAACCAACTAAAAAGCCAAAGTCTTCATATATTAGTAGTACTTGACTGTGTTTGCACTTGTAGTAAATTTTACTGTTAAAAACAGTGGACTTATGGTTCTAGAAATATCAATCCTGCTACTGTGATAGAATGACCTGTCAAGAAGCCTAAATACAGCAGTAGTACCTGCCTTCCTCAGCATCAAGGATATCTTGAGGACTTGGGTTTTAAAACTTAAAGCATAATTGCATTCAAACAGCGTGAGTAAAATCTGTTATTTGCGACTGGAAGCAGCTAAATAAAGTGCAAAAAAACCAATGTGTCCTCACTGTTATCTCCTCAAAAACTATGCCAACTGCAACTGGAAGGGAATTTTGACACCATCTGTCACCTAATCACACCTTAGATGTGTCACCAGGACATTTACCATCACCATCATTCTGCAAGCAATGCCATAAGATTTAACTATTCGACTGCCTACACTTTCCTGCTCATGGAACCAGTCAAAAATGCCTGTAAAGCTATGTATTCTAATACAAAGGTTCTTCAGATGCAATGGTTAAAATAAAATTATTAAAGTTACTCAGCCAATGAACTGCCATCAAGTTGTCATTTCTCAGATATTCCCACGAACAAGGTACTTGTATGCTTTATTTTCCATAGTTTGAACACTTAAGAGTTGTAATTCTAGAATTCAAGTATCAGCTACACACATTGGAGAAGCAACTGCTTAATTCTGCATGTGGTGATATAGCATATGTAGGAAATTTTACAGGTCTCCTTCACACATCAGCAGACAAGAGAGGACATTTAAGAGTCTATTTCATAAGTTACGAGAAGTTGATGCCTGTTTTAGCACTTCCACAGCCTACTATTCCACAGCCACTCTGTAATAACACAAACTAAAACAGCCTCATCTACTGACTGGTAGAGAAATCAAATCCTATATCCACTTGCTGCTACTGGCACAGTCACTGCACCAAAGGATAGATGAAGTACTTGGTATTTAACACTTTGTTCTGAAAACTTCAGCATGTTTTATCTCAAATTTGGCTGGATCTATACAATAAAGTTTACACTGATTTAGGAGTAAGCAAAAAATCCCTGCTGATGACTTGATTAAATTATTTATAGAAGCTCTGCACTCCCTTAGCTCTACTCTTCACCTGTTTTACAGTCTACTTTCATGTTTTGTTTTCCCAGTATTTGTCAAGTCTGAAAGAATATCACTCTTCTCTGTTCAAGAGATGAAACTTAGTCGCTCGTAACAAAGCTGAGGATAAATAATAGCTGTTAGAAAATGCCAGACTACCCTGCTGTGTATTGGCTGACATGGGCCTTTCCATAAAAGCACTCACCTCCCTAATGCAACACAATGCCTGCTGTAAGCTACATTCCTCTAACTCTTAATTCCTATCTCCTCCCTTGACTCAGACGCCATGCAACAACTAAGGTCCAAGATTTAGCTTGATGTGTTTAGAGTAAGCACAGTCACTGCCATAAAGTGAGCTTGTGTCTCTAATATATCTATACACATTCTACATCTTGTTCACGAAGAACAGCATTCATGGCTCTTGTTTGTTTGGTGGTAGTGGAGCATCGTTTTGCTTGGCAATTTTTGTAGATGCCATGGGATCACAAAGGACCTGAAATATTCCAAACTTTTAGTAATTTCTGCTACCTTGCTTGTCACTGAACCAATGTTAACAGCTCGGGACCATTAAATGTAGTTTTAAACAAAAAAAAAACCCCACTTCTTTGCCTATCTTTTTCCAGGTGCTATTTTATACTTCAGTTCTAAAAGTAAAGCTCTGCAAGGCAAATTGCAGTAGTTGGGAGCAGGGCAGAAAAAAGGGAAAAAAAAACACCCAAGCATCATCTTGTAAACAACTACCATTATAAAATGTCAAGCCCTAGGCAGCCTGATCTAGCTGGAGGTGTTCCTGCCCACTGCAGCAGGGTTGGACAGGATGACCTTTCAGGATCATTTCCAACCCAATGCAATCTATGAATATCAATCTGTCAATATCAAAAGAATTGATGTTACATATTGCATAAAACACCTTTGAGGAAGTTCTAACTTGAGACTAAAGAATCCATTTTGCTTTTCATAAAGAAAGATGTCTCTTCTGTAATTTTCTCCAAATGGTAGGTATGATTCACCAAGTGTCTAGGAACTACTCACTCCAGAAATGATTACTCCACATTTCTATAAGAATCAAACTTCAAAGTGGCAGGTTTTTGTCTCTTCAAAATGACACTCGCCCTTACATACAGTACTGGGTTTTTTTCCCCCAGAAGTCTATGGGTTTAGAAGCTCTACAAAAAATGAACTGCCACAAAAAATATGCTAGCCATTTATTCCACTGAAGTAAGTGCCAGTTGTTCAAGTATTATTCAAGATACACAAAATACTTTAAAAATAACCTACATGAAGGCATCAGTGTTAAAGGAGAAGCTACTAATATATATGCACACAATAAGCAAAGTAAAAACATCTTGGCTACAAAAATGGAACAGGAGGACCATTTAGAGCAACAATACTTCTAAAACTTAATTGGTGATTAACTACCACTTGTTGCTGCTTTCTCGAGCCAATACTCAAAACCTGACACCAACTGCAAGTAGATACACAGAGATATTTAAAATCAATAATTTGAGCTTCGAACAGGCATGAGGTGCAGGTAGAATCCATCAACATTACACACCTGAATTAAGTTAAGTGGCTTACTGATTCATGTTTTGTTTCAAGTTCAGCTGGCACACCACATTAATTCCAATGCCCTGCACTGACTTAGCAACGTGGTTTGCACGCCTTTAGATCCTAAATTGCTTGTGATATGCAATGAGAGAATGGAAGAACTACTGACTAATGTTTTATCCTTAAATTATCACTCAGAATTAAAGGCTGTTATAGCTTTTTAGAGAAATGAATTACAGAACTACTTCTCCAACCCCTGTACTATTATCCCACAGTTCATGATCTAACTATTCCTTCCTTTCTCAATTTATTCCACCTAACCAAAACCTGCTCAAGAAAAATATTTTGTTGTCACTCCATATATTGTGAGAAATAGTTGTGGCTGTGGGTGGAAAACAGATGGATAATGCTTTAGAATACAGTAAATTACAGCATGTTCAGGAAGTCTCTTCAACTCTCCATCCTGAATTGCGAGTATGGGCCTAGACATTTGGGAGGAAGGAAAGGTGTAATCTGCATCCTCTGGGGAGACAGCACAAACCAACTATTACTGATGACTATGCATTTGGGAGGCAGGACCATGAGAAGTGGAAAGCAAACAATGAAGTGACCAAGCAAGCAGATAGAGCCAAAAAGATCTGGGACTGGAAAAATAATGAAAATAAAAATCCAAAAAATCAAGTGACAGCTGCACTAGTTGGCACACAGTCCCCAACTGCTGGCAAAGATGGCATTTGTGAAGAAGTGGCACAAAAGCAAGTGAAGTAACAAGGTCCATCTTTCTGTAAAGAAGAGGCTACAAAAAGCCTGTCATTAAAAGTGTTGAAAAGACAGGAGTCAGATCTGATTTTTATCCAAGCTCCAGATGCAAAAAATCAGGTGAGTCACTATCTTCCTTGTGCCTTGTTTACCAGATATATGAAGTGAAAATCACCTTTTTAAGGTACTCTGAATATTCATATCAATGTGTTGCCACCTTTCAGTCACTTAAAATTTCACTTTGTTTTCCTCACAAAGGAAATACTATGTAGAGAAAATGTGGCCTGGTCAGGAAAAAAAAGCTGAATACAGTCTGAGGAGACTTGTGTTCCATGCTCAGATTTGCTAGGGGCCTGAAAAGGGATCTCCTCTGCTCACTTTCAGTGTCTGACTCACCACAACTGAGATTTACTACATACACCTCCCTGTAAAAAGGCGTTGAAAAAGTTAAAGGTGAGTGAGTGATCATCATTGCCTTGTCAGACAAACTTCTCCCTGCATGTGAATTACAACTGAGTCTCACAGATGTATTTGTGATCAAGTCGATAGGCCTTGAGGCCAAAAAATGGAAATAAGGTGGTATTCAATTGTGCTGGTTTGAGGTAATTGGAATATTTTAATAGAGAAAACTATACTACAGGCTGTGAAGGAAGACAGTGGTGATGTCTACTTCACTCATAGGCTTGCTGAGATGTTTAGGAATAAGAAACCAAAACAAAGAAGATAAGAGAGTGTCTCGAGCGGGCAGTCTGGGTCACGGGGCANGTGACCCTTATTCTGTCCTCATTCATTTGTAGTTTCCAAGGGATACGTTATTATACATAATTGCTAGGATGCACAATGCTGTGGGGCATGTCCACGGGTAGATTTCACAGTTAGTGGCTTTATCTTAGCAACAAATGTAAGGCAAAAGAATGATTTTAAACCCTTCTGCAGACAGGCCTGCATAGACTTCAGCAAGGTCAGCTACACCAAACTGTGATATGAAGTTACTGTGGAATCCATATTAGTATCTATAGCAATGCTAGAGTTCAAAGCACAGCTATACTACAACTGACTCTCAATTTTCTTGAGCACTACAGCTCACCACTCTTCACCTGTTACATCCACTGCCAGTTGTCTGTGCTGAATATATTTCCTTCTCCTCTAGCATTCTCCCATCTCAGGAGGGCCCCATCAGCACGCAAACACCTAAAGCAAAAGCAAAACAAAAAATAACCTCCAACCAAACAACAAAAATAAAAATAAACAGAAATCATAAGGCCTGTATGTCAGATGAGAAATGAAGAAACATACACATACATGCATAATCAGTGCAAAATGTTAGGAGAGAGATTTAAACCAGCATTTCTTTCTCATCTGTACAGAATTCCAACAAAAACAGCACATCCATTACAAAAGTTGTTAGGACATCAGCTAGGAGGAAAAGGGAGAGTCCTGCTCTTCCTGTATAGTTATCAAAATTTTGAGGGAGACCTGGAAATAATACAGAGTGCAGTCTCTGGCACTTGGGCATCTCTTTCCCAAATCTGAGTGCAAAGTACAGTCAGTCTAGAAAATCCGCTTCCTTTTCTCCTCATTCATCCTATACACCACAACAAAAACTTTCATCAGTCTTCTAGAAAAATGAGGGATGTGTCTCTACACCCTTGCAGGATGAAGACAACACCGAACCTGGCCCTGAGTGCTTAAACCAATACATTTTTGTGCAGAAGGTATGCACTATCATTAATACCACTCTAGAAAACACAAGGCCTCATCATTTAGGTTTCCACCATTCAGGAAAAGCTCTGTCCTGATCACAAGACAGTACAGATATCCAATGTATAGCTGTTTCCAGCAGCCTCACTCTGCAGTATCAGAAATGTTCCTTTACAGTAGTAGCTTCATGATTCTAAAATAAGGAGAAAATACTCCTTAGCAAAGAAGAGCAAGGAGGAACAAGAAGAGTAGCGAGGTTCAGGAACTGCTGAAGATCCCATAGATGGCCAGAAAAATGGCTCAAGGAATTCTGGTGCTTTCTAAGTGCCAAATGACAGTATCTCAAGTAAGAAAGAAGACTTAAAAAAATTAAAGCAGTAGCTGCAAGCACACAGTGTGTAAAAGCGAAGGTTATAACCTTTCATTAACTCAAATTCATCTGAATAATTTTTAATATAGTGAACTCTTACTGACTCACCTTGAAGGCTACGATCTTGCCATGATTTACCTCAAAGCAATTTTTTATTGTCAGTATTAAGTTGCTGATAAAAATGAAGGATTGAAAATGTAGTGCTGACAACCTTAACTACACTGCAGAGCAGTGTTATAGCTATAATTAAAAAGATAGCCTATATCAAACAAAAGCTTCCACTCTTTAGTGGATCAATCCAGTATTATCAGTGACATCTCAATAGGGAAGGGGAAAAAGGAAAAATAAAAGAAGCTTCATGTAGAATTAAGAAAAATTGTATCTATTAATAATAATAAAAAAAAATCTTCTGAAACCAGTGGAGAACAAGTTGTTACATTTACAGTTGAATATTACCCACAAAGTACCACATACTGATACCAGCAATGTTTGTTTCTCCTTTTATCTTGCACTACAGAGTAACTGCAAAGATAGTTAAAGCAATAGATAACAAGCTAATAAAATTGCAATAAAAAGTGTGTTGGTTAAATGATTGAAAACTTCAGAATAGAAGCTTTTAAAAAAATAAGAAGAAAACATGTGTTTGCAATTCCTTCAACAAAACAATGAGCATTTACCTTATGAGGATGCAAGGTATTTTTTACCAATTAAAAATGTTGCAAGAATCACCAGAATGGTTCATACTGCATCAACTTTATCCTTGATGTGTCCCTAAATACCACCTACTAAGACTTAAAAGTCAAAAAACTCTAAGTTATGGTGCAAAGTCACAAACAGTAAAATCTGGCACCTAGCAAAATGAACAATCATTCAAAGGAATGGCAGAAGCATCAATCTACCAGTAGGTAAGACACTTCTTGGAAGGTATTTCCAATCATTCAAGCCTATCACATGTTCATTTTTGCTCCAATCATACTACTGCTCAAGAATCTGAAGATACTCATTGCTGTAATGACATTTCACTCTCCATGGTTCAGCGTTGTTTTATTAATTAAACTGTGCAAAAAGTACCTTTTTGGGGGTGGAGAGTTATTAAGAACATATAGAAAAAGTTGGTTTGATTAAAATTTACAGTACCCCAGCATCTGATAATCTTTAATACTATTAATAGGATTGTGTTGCAGTACTTGTGATGTTATTTTTAAGACAGATTGTAGTCAAATCAAACCACATGATATCGGTTTGTTGGGATAAAGAAAGCTTCTATCATTCTGCTAAACCATCCCAATTAGGATCTCTGGGAAATGGCATTTATTTCTGAAATTGATCTGGTGGGTTTTTTTCCCCCCCTCCCAGAAATTCAGCTTTAAGCAAGAGGATATTGCCATGTTTTTGCCAACTCTTACATAGCTTCTGTTCTTATAATCAAAATATTGATGGCAGTAATAGCATTTTACCACAAAATATTACTGTTTAGTGGGTTGTCATTGTTCTTCCTGTTTTGCCAACAGCAGGAAAGAAATTGTGCTGCTCTTTTAATAAAGAAGTAAGAGAGAAAAAGCACTACCTTGACCTGATGAAGCAGGTTCAGAGGAGGGCCACAAAAATTAGCAAGGGGTTGGAGCGCCTCTGCTACAAGGACAGGCTGAGGGAACTGGGGTGGTTCAGCCCAGAGAAAAAGGGAGACTCAGTAGCAGCCTTGCACTATCTGCAGTGGGCCTGCAAGAAGGCTGGAGAGGGACTGTTTACAAAAGCCTGCAGTGAAAGGGCAAGGGGGAATGGTTTTAACTTAGAGAAGAGTAGATTTAGAATGGATGTTAGGGAAAAGTTCTCTGCAATGAGGTTGGCTGAGCAATGGAACAGATTGCCCAGAGAGGTGGTCGAGGCCCCATCCCTGGAGACACTCAAGGTGAGACTCAACAAGGTTCTGGGCAACCTGATCTAGTTGAGCATGTCCCCACTCAGTGCAAGGGGGTTTGACTAGGTGATTCTACGCTAATCCCTTAATCCAGAAACTGGACATAAAATAGGGCAACTGAAGAAGTTCCAAAAGAAACACATCTGCTGGTTTAGCTGAAATACTTGATTCCATTGTCACAGGACATGTTACTTGGTTTTGTTGTGCCACATGCAAATTATGGCAAGTAGTTATCTCCAAAACAAACAGAAGTTAGGAATTTAAAATCATCTGTATGACAGTAACATTTTAAAACTAAAATCCATTTACAAGAAAAATTAATCTTAATTTTACTAAAGGTAAATTTTAAAAGCATAACTGCTTTTTTTTATTGGATATGTCTACATTACTTTCTCTTAATTCTACCAAAAGCTCATTTTATTTTTTTATTCTTAGCAGAGATAAATTTAGCCATGTGGGAGTTAATAGGTTCCTTTTATACACATTAGGCTTGCTATCTAAAATGCAGAATTACCATCACAAATTTGTTTTATGAGAGAATGAAGCCTGACATTCAGATACCATGGTACATTTCTAACAACACCAATTTGGAAGGCAGCAGGGAAGAAACAAGGAAACAAATCTCAACTACACCTGGTGTATGTTTAAGTGTGCAAGGACACACACACACACTGCATGCTATCTGCATAAGTAAAAACAGAACTGTTATTCAGCAGCTGTTCAATAAATAGTAACAGTGGTTTACGGTACGGTTTTCCAAAGGTTTTCCATCCTCCAAATCCCTGTCTGTTTCTAGACTCTAGTTCCTTATAACTTAGTGCAAATCCCCTCAGTATCTAATCTTTCGCTTTCCTCAGGTCTTCCACCAGTTTTGCACAGGACTTCTTTTAAAAACTTCTTTTAAAAAAGTGTCCAATTTTTACATCTCCTCTTCTCCGCTGCTTGTACTTTTCCAGTCATATGAGGGCTAAACATTTAAGAATACAGTCATCTACCTTCTTAGAAAATTAACATGGTCAATAAATTTTGAAGTGCAAAATATGCCATGCATTTCTTGTCTTAGTCATAGTCACATTACTTAATTGCAACTTAAGTCTAGTTGGGTTTAGATAAAGCCTTAAAACAGTCTGCAATCACCAGTGAACTAGTATTTGTTCCTACTGCAATCATGAGAAAAGAAGGGAAGCTATTCATCCACCTGGTCAATTCCTCATTAAGTAATCAGGTATAGAAGCCCTCAACTGATCTACAAGGTCACAGAGGATAATAAAACCAGTTTAGGAAATCATTATTTTTTGTCTTTGGTCACAGACACTCACAAAAAGCAAAGCATTCACTGCAAATTATGGTAGTGTTTCACTCCGCAGTTCCGCCTTAGAAACAGACATTTCTCAGCCATCATACCTGCCTGATATGACCTAAGACCACTAGAAACAACTGCCACAGTCACACAAAAGTTCACTCTTTTCCTAGATTTACTCCTCCTCATGCCAATTCAAATACTCCCCAACAAATGGCACAGAGCAAGCATCCCATGTATCAGCCTGACCTCCAGAACTGCTCCCCTACACAACCACACTCCAAGAAAACATCTCCTCAGAGCAAGCACTGCCCAAGCAGAAGTCAGGACCCACTTGCTCTGCCATATAAAGACCATCTGGGGAGGTTGGACAGCTTCTACTTCCACTGGAGACTGGTGGCATCATTACTATGTATGTTTTCCACATTCAGCTCTTCATCAAGTGCTACCCATGTCACTGTAACACTAAATCAGCAGGTAATAAAGATTACAGTCAATTTCCAGAATATGTAGAAAACATTAGAATGTCTTAAAAAAGGACTGAAATGTGTTAGAAGGGTTACAAAGTGATGCTTTCATTTTTGCAGAGATCAGCAAACAGAAATAAAGGTTTTCTCCTACTAGTGATCAGTATGTACAATCTGGTAACACTTCCACATCCCCTAGAAGCTAGTATGGTTACATAAAACAGCACATGCACCCAAAAGCCTAGTACTACCACATTTCAGCAAAATTTATTAGACTGATTAAAATTTAAAGTCCTTCCAAAACATATTATCTTGTCAGTACTTCTCTGGGAAACACCTCTAAGTTCTGTTGGAGCAGGTAAAAAGCAAATTAGCAGCATTGATTTTTATAAAATACAGTTCCCTCATGTGTCTGGGTTTAGGTTTTTGTTTTCTTTTCTAATACAAGAACATCATTTATTCAAAGACCCCTTTAGCTAACAATTTGGGAGACACTTCAAAGATGCAACATTTTAAGCCTATAAAAACATCCCACTACATGACATGCACAATTAAACTGATTTTGGCAAATGTTAAGCTCTAATTACCAGGGTTAACGTACAACACTGAACATAATATTTAAAACAAAACTAGTTTCTTCATGAGCTTAATACAAGGTTTTCATGCACCCAAAGTTTTATACTCATGACAATTTCTTTAGAAAACAAATCCTTTTCAGGGCTTTTGCAGCTACCACCATACAACTATCGTCTGGCTAAGTAACAAGCCAGAAACTCATTTTAAATCTGGCGAAGTGATAGGTTTTGTTAATTAGAGCATCACTGAGGCACCAAGCCCTACAGTGATAGACTGTACGTGAGGACTGGCTGCCCTGCTGCCCTGGACATGGCTGTGTAGGAAGAGCTGTGAGCAAAGGCTAGGTCCACAGAGTGGGGCTGCAGGCAGGGCACTAGGGTAGAGGCACCTGAGACTGCATCACTCCCAGCATCACCAACTGTGCTGGTTTGAGCTAATTGGAATATTTTTTAGTAGAGAAAATTGTACTAAAGGCTGTGAAGGAAAACCATGGTGATGTCTACTTCACTCAGAGGCTTGCTGTCAATGTTTACAAAAACATAAGAGTCTCTCAAGCGGGCAGTCTAGGTCACGAGGCACTTGCTACTTGGATCTTGGGCTCTCTAGCAGCTCTGACTTCTCCTCTCTGTTGAATAACTTCACTAACCACTTTTCTTCTAATCCTCCCCAGCCGATCCTCCTTGTGCATAAGGCAAACCTTGGGGTAAGGTGTGGGGGTGGGGAGAAGGTGGGAGGGTGGTTGGGAGCCCCTCCTGGGCTCTCTGATTTCTGGGAGGGGAGTTGTGTGTCTGTATTACCTTTACCTTGTATATTTCTGTAAATATTCCTGTCTATACTGTATATATTTGCTTGTATATTGTGCTGAGCTGTAAATAGAGCTTCATCTCTTAACTTCCAGCCGGCTGAGAATCTAGTCTGGGTCATTTTACAAGCGTGGGGGGGGCGGGGAACTCCCAAACTGTCACACCAACACACTCTGGAAGTGGTTTGACAAGTTGAACTTTCAGACTACTAAATCAAATTTCAATAATCCTGATACTACTACTATTCAGCAAGTTCCATTGCTCTTGCTTCATTAGCACAGCAGTACTCCCGCAGCATTTACTACCATTTAAGTAACACTGAAAAGCCCTTTTCTCTTCCCTGCCCTAGCTACAGTTTCATGAAACTGTACAGTGGCAGAACAGTTTTACATACAAAACATCACTATTTTACCAAAAAAAGGCCCATTTTCCATTTGCTCTGAAAAAATGCATGTTTCCTACTACTCATGATTTACAAATATTTTCCTCTTATCTTCAGAATTTAATTCCTTAGCTCTCTATCACTGCCTTAGAACCACAAAATACAGCAGATCACATCAACTTCCCCACAATTACTTTTATTAAATACAGTATTATGGTGGCAAAATTCACACGTAACAAACTAACCTCGAGAAAGATGCATTAAAAGAGCAAAACCAAACTACTTAAGGTTATTTTTCTCATCATGTTAACATCTTTAAATAGAAGTGATGTTAGTTATCTCTCAAGCTAACAGTTGTGTTTCTGCTGTGGCGATTTCAATAGTTGAAACACTATGACTGTTGCCTCCCTACAAACCTTAAGACAAAATACTGAACTCAATCACGAAGTAAATCCTGCAATCCGAGTTCAGTGAAGTACTGCCCTCTATCACCATCACCACCTTTGAACACTACTCTTCAGACTCAAAATAAATGCTTGGGATCATTCTGCTACTCCAACAAAATGACCGCTTCTTTCAGACTGGAAAGTGTGCTGGAGAAATCGGAATTTGGGTTCTTTTTCACATATATAAACTGATGAGATAGAAACCTATTTCTGATGAGGCACTCATGCTCATTTCACAGTGCAAAAAAACAACCATCAACACCACCCAAAAAAAAAAAAAAAGTGTCCAAACCAATAAAACCCCAAACAGAAGTGCTGAGATAAATCTGAACGTCAAACAATACACTACATGAACAAACATGGAAATAGTACATTTTAATTATGAAAAGAATATAACAACTTAGTAATTTTATTTTCTTTACCTTCTCTGAGGTATACACAGAAAAATGTAAAATCTATTTGTATAAATCAGAAGTTTCTTCTTCAGTGATTCTTACCAAGTGAGAACTGCCTGTGAGACCATAACTTCTTGTAGCTTAATCATGGTTAGGTTCAATAACTTTAAATCCAGCCACCTTGATCTACTTCAGGCCCCTTAAATCACTGTTTATGTCATCACTTGAGAAACTGTTCATGTTTGATCTTAGATATCAGTTGTTTAATCACCTATTATACACCAGCATACTGATGTCCTTAGGCTGAAGTATGTGGCATCCTCTAAACTTCAGCATACTGAAGCTACCTTTTGATTGTTTCTTTCTTTAGGGTCCATGCAAGACTCTTCTTTTACTTTCCAGTTGTCATTCCGAAATAGGAACACCAACAATTAAAAGTCATTTCTAATAACCCCAGCCCTGCACATGGCAGGGAAGTTTGAACTAGATGACCTGTAAGGTCCCCTTCCAACTCAGAGCATTCTCTACATTTTCACTCATACGATCTGGCACAGAACAGTAAATAAACATCCAAAAAGGCATGTTTACTCTCACACGGGAATTTATTAGAATTAATACTTTCAAAAAGTGCAAAGAATTAGGTAGAAAGTATGAACAGTCATTGTAACATGTTCTGTGCTCATGATACTCTCCAATTAACCTGCAGATGACTGGTGTACTATGCATCTTAAAAAGGTCTGTGAGTATAGCAACACATTTCCTTTTATCAGCCTAGAACAGGTTGGTACAAAAAGACTCAATTAAGGTCCCAAATTTAATTCAGCATATCAGAGCACATGAAGCACTTTTTCAACAATAAAATCCATATTCTGAAATGAAATGTTGTTGGAGAGGTGGGTAGTTCAGGTTTTTCATACTTAGAACCAGATTACTGCTTCTAAACTATAGTATGTTAGAAAAATTATGATATCTAATAGCAGTTCACAAAGAATTGTTGTATGTTCTTCTGTAAACACAGACTTGGACTACATTTAGCATGGATCAGATTCTCAAGAAACACATAAAAGCACATGCACTGATGTGTTTAAAGTGGTTGGTGAGAAAGGGGATAAATTGACACACAAAGTTGACCAAGACAATTTCCAGTTCTACAAAGAAAGCGTTTTACAAAGAATCTGGAATCTGAAGAGTCAGTCTTTTAAAAAGTCAATTAATTTCCTATGTTCGTGACTGAAAAATACTGCTAGAGAAGTTTTTACTCTCACAAATGAGACAATGCATCTTTGAGCATCTAGCAGTTTCAGAGCAACTCAAGGCTGCAATCAAAACACCCATTAGAGTGCTCCACATTTCAGAACAAGCAAGCAAGTGGTTGTCAGTGCAGCCAGTAAATCACCTGATCCTATTACAAAATCAATTACTGCAGCACATTTCTATTGCTACACAACCTGATAATGGCAAAATTATATTAGATAGCTACTGCAAGGTCAAGAAAACTGCTAAGAACATCTGAAATTTGTCTTTTTCATCATCTAAGTCCGAATTGTACAACATCCATTTAATGGTATAGTTAAAATTTAAAATATAGTTACCTTCTTTGGTTGATTGAGACATTCAATGGATAGTCTCTGCAACTGCTCTGATGTATGACTGCAAGACAGAAGATTGGAGCAGCAGGTCGAACAGCCCAGCCTCTTCATTAAAGAAGAAATAATGCTGCAGCCACAGCCACACATTGACTTGCTCATCAGACGAGTTTATTCTTAAAGAAATTAGGACCAGTACTGTCCCATAAACACTCAAAATTGGCCAGCTGCCTCATTCTGCAGCTCCCTGGCTGAAATTAAGACTGCTAAACAGAAAGAGGAGGGGGGGGGAAAACCCAACCAAACAAAAAACCCTAAACAAACACTGATTCTCAAAAAATATGTCAGCCAGTCTCATCAGCAAGTAATACCTTGCATTTTTAACAAGCATGATTTTCCCTCTACTCCTCTTTGCAAAGTAAGCTGCTTTTGAAACACAGGCAGCTGTCTAACAGAGGAGTAAATTCAGTGACTGTCATCTCTCCAAACTGCTTGCTGACTACTCCTCCTGTGGCTCTTGTCACTTCAGGTCTGTTGTACTCTCCCCAGCAACACAGCCTACCCAGCCTGGGCCCCGGCCAGGGCAGCTACGCCAGCAGCCGAGAGCCCCACCCCGTGCAGCCCCATCCTCGCCCACAGCATCCTGCGCGCCGGCCACTTCCTCCACCCTCCAGCCACAGTACACAGCAGGTTATCGCACACGTCCAGAGCCGTCAACCAAAATTTTGTAACGCCTCTGCCTGAAAAGGACCTTCCAATTACACAGGAGAACGACAAGACCTGTCTGACAGCTACACTCTGAGACAGACTATTTGCAGCGTCTGGGACGGAAAAAAAGAACACACCACACACCAAGAAATGTTCTTGAGAAGTCAGAATGCATGAGGAAAATGCTACCTGGGTTTACCAAATCCTGAACTACGAATGGCTGCTACAAAACTACCTGGAATGAGAACACCACTAGGAAAAGCTAACAGAAATTAAACCCAGGAGAAAGGGCATGTGAGAGAATTTATAGTAGAAGGTCCACAGGCACCACAACCAACTCCAAAACGAAGTTAGGAGTACATCGTAAGGAGCCTTTTTTTGCTCTCAGAAAAACAAAAATGGCAAATATTCAAATGAGCAGTCATAAACAAGCCTTCTAGCTGTTAAAAAAGAATTATGCTCTGTTCAAAACACATTGAATACCTCTCCAACACATGCAAGTTAACAGTGCCAGAAATGTTTTCTCATTTTCAATAGATACTAATGCAGTAATAATACATTTCTTTTTCATTTCCATAGGAAAGCAAAACTGCAAGTAATATTGTAAAAAGCTCATCTTAATTGGTTTAAGATGGTATACAATACTATTTCTGAAAGCAGAAGGTCTTACATTAACACAACTGCTTAACCTGATTACAGGATAATCTGACTTGAAATAATTGTCATTTGTATTTATAAAGCTATCAGTGCTTGTTCAAAGGCATCCTCTTTAGCATAAGGTTAAGAAAAATACAAGTGCTGTGTGAAAGCAGCTGAAATGACTCGTCACGAAATAACTACTCATTTTCACACTGCATTTAAACCTTAATTTCTCTCCTGCTCTCTCTCCCCTCCCCTTTACTCTTTCTCTTTCCCCCTCCCCTTCCTTCGTTTAAAGCTGAACTGAGCCTCTCCCAGCCTCTCCCTTCACCTTGCTCTGCCCTTTTGCTATTCGTGTTTCTGTTAAATCGAATTCCAGTAGTATCCATATAAAAGCATGCACAACAAATTGAACAATAAGAAAAAGCCTTCAGAAGATACAGACTACAGATGCAAACAAGCAAAATAATGCAGTAACCTTTTACTCGCCTGCTAGAGGTACTGTCTGCTGCATAGAATTTTAAATCCTCATCTGCAGATGCAACTGAGCTGGTATTGCCAAGGACTTTGCTCTTTCTGTGCTGATTCTACACGGCTGTTCATCGAAAGAGCACATTATATAGAAAATTTAAAGTAGTATCAGGTGAAATTACTGAAATGGCTTGAAAGGAACCAACTTCAAAAAAAAGGGGGGAGGGGAGGGGGACGACAAGGCAGCTATAGCTCTGTCCAGCCACATTTCAGATATGTCAGACACATTAGGGAAGAAAGTCTTACTGCTGATGCATGCTTGCCAGCAACATGCAGGATGTGGAAGAAGAGAGAGCTAATGAAAAAAAATTAATACACAGATTTAAAGTGCAAGGATCATGCTCTAATGCTCAACATTTCACATGTCCTGCATACCACAAAAAGCTCTCTTCACAATCATCTGTTGTTCATAAAGCTAAGGAAACATTAAAAGCAAGCCCTACATCCCCCTCCTTCAAATCCTGGTGTCTCAGTGCACTG
Organism: Semnornis frantzii; assembly: GCA_013399775.1. NCBI lineage: Eukaryota > Metazoa > Chordata > Aves > Piciformes > Ramphastidae > Semnornis > Semnornis frantzii. Next base: position 15,936 of record VWYK01067949.1, read on the forward strand.
CAGACCAGTTCTAATATAAATATTCTTAGTCTACCTGTATTTCTGATAAACAGAAGGACTAGCTTTTTCCTTTGGCAGAAGGTACTCATAGGTGAGACAGACATATTTATTTACAAGAAACAGGCTAAAAGAAATGATCAATATTTGGGATAATGGTTTCACATCTAATAGAGTTAGGAAGTACAACGGTACTTCACTAGGATTTGTATTATTCTTGCTAGAAATGTCATGCCAGCAGTGAAGCCTGCTATTCATTATTTATGATTTTTCCCCCTCAGTCAGTTTCCTTAATGTACTATTGATCTCAGAGTGGATGTAGATAGAGCCAGTGACTGGCAGCCACAGTTTCAGTTTCACAGGCTAAGTATCTGCAATATAAATTAATACTTGCAAGTACATCAAAAATAATATCACTGTGGGATTTTTTTTTCCTTCTTTTTTTCTTTTTGGGGGTGGGGGAGGGGAGAGGACCACTATCTATGGACTGCTGAATTGAAGTCCCACACATAGTGACACAGTTAGAGATGAACAAACTCTTCCCCTCACAGCAAAAGCATCTTACAGCGTTACTCAAAATACAGACAGCCCTGCTTTTTTCACATTGGTCTTACCACTTTATTTGTTTCTTCTACTTTCCTAGTGTCAGCAAAAATTTCCATACATCTTCACTCCCTGTGATATGTTTTGTCTGAAATTAAAACTGCTCGCTATGG
>VWYK01067952.1:0-26810 GCA_013399775.1 Semnornis frantzii
GTGAGATGTCAAAAAGACAAGGATGTTAGGAGAAATAAAGGGTTAAGTCAGAGTTAAGGCAAAAAGCAACCACAGACCATCAGAGTGAAGGAACGGAATAATAACTGAGAACTGAGAAGTGTGCGAGAAGTGTCTTATCTATATTTTGACAAGTTGCATTTCTCAGCAGAAGAATGAGTGATACAGGTTACTGTTGTTTTTTTTTCTTTCTTCTCACAGCTAAGGATGTAATTTCTTTCAGTAAAATATTCCAATTAGCCTCAAACCAGCATAGCCTTTCTGCTGGCTCTCCATGCATGCTGAAAAACTGCAAGATCGCCACATCAGCAAGCCCACCACAGGATCAGTGCACCCATATGTAGGCAGTTTTGGTCTTCCTCTCTAGTCAAACTCTGCTTGCTTCTCTGAGATCAAAATGCCAGTGTTACTCATTATTAAAAAGTTTTCACTATGTAAGACTCTGGATGCTGACTTCAGTGGGACTCAGATAGCTCAGATACAAAGTCATTAGCTCAACCAGCCACTTAAATGTAAGCAGAGGTTCTTTTTTACCAGGATTGCGATTAGCACCTTGCTGTGCATTTAACTAACTTGACACTTTCATACCACTATACTATAAAAGTGGAAATTATACTCAAGCACTCAATAAATGGATTACACTACTATCATTATTTGTGGCACCAAATGATTTTATTTTTACTGTCTTGCACTGAATTAGCATAAATGAATCACAAATGTGAGTGTATTTGGCAGAGATTATAAAATAACGGATGTTTTCTTAATCAAACTGTATGTTTTCATCATTTCATTTGGTTTTGTTGCCTTTAGTTTCTCTTGTGCCCTTTCTTGAGTGCTGCATTCCCCTCATCAATGACAGACATGGTTCATCTAGGCCATCACTCAGCAGAATTATTCTTTGGTCTAGCTCAGGATTTAGAAGTGCACACCATGTCCTTGTCCCAAGATTTATCAACGTTCCCAAGCGGGCACAGCTCCTGAGCTCACTGCTTGTCTTAGTTACAGCAAGGCATGCTGAGTAGTTACTTGCAGCTCTCTAGAGCTCAGAGCAATCTACGTTCAGTATAACCATGTGAGGTGTTTGAACAACATCCCAGTTGCTGTTAGAGATATAGCATTAGTCTGACTAGGGAAAAGTTTCAAATCCTGAGGTACTTGAGGTTCCCTTCAGGAACTAGTAAGTGGCTTTTCCTTGTGCTCCTGCTGTCTTTGGTGGCTGGAAGCTGGGGGAGAGGAAGTGGCTGTACACTGGGATGCTGGGCAAGAGATATCCTGAGCTGCATTGTCCATGGGTCTGGGAGCCTGGCAGCCCAGCCACTGCATCCTGCTGTCAATGCTTTCAAGAGGATCCTGAAAAGCAGAGAAGGAAATAGAGTCCTCACCACCATGCTGGTGATGCTTAGGCATCACAGAGGATTGATCCTCTGAGCGTATGTCTCAGAGCACCAACTATCCCTCCAACCAGGACTGCCTAATGGGAGGACATGGGTTCCAAGTGGTAGCTTAATTACTGGACCCTTCACTAAAGTCAGGCCAAGATGTTCCTGTCTAGGCCACACCAACCCACCATGATGCTCTTCTTGGGAGGGAAAGATGAGGCAAATGAAGGTGGGGGTGTCAAAGTCCTGATATTGACCTTCCTTATATCCATCCTAACAGAGCAGGAACTCTGCCTGTGGGGCTGGTGACACATTTTTAAAACTGCAAAGACAGTTGATTCATGACATACTGACAGTTATCAGTCACTTGGATCAACTCTGACAACTCTGGAACCACTGAAATGCAGCCATCCAGAACACTAAGTAAATTACAGCATACACATTAAAAAGAGACTCTACCATGTAGGAAATGTAGAGCTAAAACTCCTCTTTATCATAGACTAAAAATACAGATGCACTGTTAAAAAAAAAAAAAAAATTAAAAACTGTTGTAAAAACCACAGCACTTGGAAATCAGAAGCATGCTGCTATTTTCTGCTGAAGCAGCTGGGTTTGACTGACAGCCTAAATATCAACAGCTGCCTAGGTAATATGTACATCACCCTAAAACCCAAAATGAGTCAGTGATAGTCACTGCATTGTTAGTGCAACTTAGAAACATAGAAAGTATTTAGCAATGAAGAATTCCTATTCTAATTTGTTAAGAAAAATCAATTACTTTAAATTCTCAAGGTAAATGACAAAATGAAAAAAAAATTGATCCAATTTTCTGTGGTTATCTGTTTTATTCATCCTGCAGCACACTCGAAGTCTTACCTGTTGTGTACTTTTTCAGAGTATGAACACAGCGATAAGCTAATGTTTTGGGCAGATCTGGTTATGGGATACCCAACAAACCTTTAGCATTGAACACCCTTTTGTATCGTCCCCAGAGTGAATCCCCAAAATGTCCTATTTGAAAAGTATAATCTTCAACTGAACTGTAAGCATTTTGGGTTAGTTATCACTTATCTCATTTGTATTAAACTACAGATGATTATGCATATTGCTGAAATGTTTCTTAAATCTTATAACAGGAAACCAAATCTATAGGCAACAAAGAGGGAAATCCATTAACTCCACAGCACAGTCTGATTTGACTCAGTGCCACTGTGATTTGCTTGAAATGTCTATAGTTGCTGTAATGAAAAGGCTGGCAGTCACAAGAGGAAAATCAGGAGACTTTAATCCATTCATTGACATTGACACGGATTTTTCAAAAGCCCCACCTTGTTCAGTGCTGTATCTTGGATTGTCATTGATGCAGAGCCCAACCACCTATTTTCCCCAGCTGGCTCCACTTGAAATACTATCCATCTTTATTCAGCAGAGATTGCTGGCCTAAAACCAACATGGGCTAAACCTGACCAAAACAACCTGACCTTGCTCTTCCCTATCCCCTGTCCAACCCCATGGTCATGCCCACAGAACAGTGTTGCTGTTGCTCTGGAGCAAGACAGAGTGGTGCACAAATTGCTGCTCCTGTGTGAACAAACCCCAAACCTCTCTCATGCTTGCCCCCTGCACTAGGCTCTTGTATTAGAACATCTCACCACAGAGTGAAGCCCTCAGCCACCCAGCAGCCCCCTGCATTGCAGCTCAGTGATCTCCAGTACTGCAAAGGCTGTTGGAGGACAAAGCCCCCACAAAACCCAAAAGAGCAAAGTAAAAAAAAAATAAAAAAAAAATCCCACATCTTTTCACTGTTGTAAGCAAGCAGATGTTTTTACTATTTTAACATTGGTGGCACAGAGCCCCTTGGGTGACAGAGGTGGTGTGCCTGTCGGACAGAAGCTGACCAGGCCGCTGGGGCCAAGCTGCCTTGACAGGAGTGGGTAGAACCCCCCCCACTGTCAGGAAAACCAGGCAGCATGCTTGCTTGCTACAAATTAATATTCTCACAACAGCCTCCCCTCCAATCAGTATTTGCTAAAAGCATTAATTAAGACTTTAACATTTTTGATCCCATCAATTTTCTGTTCTCTTCTTATTAAATAGATGTACTAGGGGAGTTTGAATAATAACTGCCCGAAGTTTGGGGCTAATGAATAAATGAACTTTGCCAGCCGCTGGCTACAGATGAAATTTACTGTGTAGTAACAAATGGAACACAGGCAGCTCATACATTAACCAACCTAGTTTTGACACAGGAGTTTAGGAGCACATTACTTACTAATTCTATGTGAGACTTTGCAGGAAATGAAGAATGCCATGTTCAGATGGTCCTTTACATTCTCCATCACAGCATGAAGCTGCTCGCTTGCCTATCTTGCCTTTGGTGGGTCTCTGGCCCTCTTGCCACACACAGGGCCAGATGTTCTCTGGCCTGGACATTTGTTTTTCCTTGGGAGTTTTGCCAGAAACAGAACATACCAGGAACTAGGTAATTTTGCTTTTTATTTGCTAGGTCTTGGCACTTTGAAGGTCACCTGTGTGCTATAAAACTACTTCTCTTCCATGTATTTTTACATGCGCATGGCTCTAGCATCAGCTGTTACGCTGTTGTAAATCCATTTGCCGTGGTAGAAATCCATTAACTCACAGTGAATTTATAGCAGTATAACTGTGAGCAAGCTATGCCTGATGGTGCAGACTGAAAATATTACAAGGAAAAGTGCAAAGTTCTATTGATTTTCTATCAGGAAAAATGTGTGTTTCCTTATGATTATATTATAGATGACTCAGCTCTGGCCCCGAACAGCCATCACTTGTGCTTCCCAGCTCAGCTGCTTGCTGGCTTTGTGAGGAGGAGTGGTTGACTGTGCTGTCCCCATGGACCAGGGACCATCTCCCCAGGTGCCCAGGGATGCACCCACCCCACCACTGGCACTGCAGAGGTTTCTGCCCAGCTCTGCATGGCACTGCAGGAGCCAGGCTGCCTTTCCATAGTGCTGCAGTCCAAGCACTTATTCCTAATCGATTCTGACAGCAGACACCACAAGGAATGCTGAGATTTATGAAAGAGCAAGATTTGCCACTAGCCTCTGTCCATTAAGGGTACAGCAAAACCTCACTTTGCCCTTTGTAAACACAATCAGCAGAAGCGAGGCAGTTGCCCTTTTCAGAAGAAAGAGCACTCTCAAAGGACAGATGTTTTAGCAAAAGTCCTTAACACGTTCACAAGCAATAAGGCTCCAAATGCTTTATGTTTTTCCGCCAAAATCTTTCCCATTCCTTTAAGTGCTTTTTAAAGACTAAATACTGTACCGAAAGCTGCAGCCCCATCTTCAGTCAGTTATTTCCCCTGTACTACCCAAACACAGGTTGAAACACAGGATGTGTATTTTGCAAGCAAGCTGGTTCGAATGTGGGAAGCCAGGGCCCCAAAATCTGAAGGACTCATTCTGCAGTTTTGAAGGCAGAAATATAGTGAAGGTAGAACCAGGTTATCTTGGCACTGGGAATGAGTTATCTCTGCACTTGTGCAGGTCTTCACTGGAAAGAAAAGATGCCTGTTGTGCTTGTTAGATTTCTTTTATCAAATCCTCAGGTTGTCATTTAGTAGTTCTGAGGTTTTATAGTGAATTGGAATATAAGAATTGTTTTTCCTACTGTAACACACTTAATTCTGATCTCAGGATAAAAAAATTTAGTTGCAGATGTACTATTATTTTCACTTTTAATGTGATTAAAATCTAAAAGACCTTGATAATTCTACTGCTACAGCACACAAAACTGCCACATCCCTGTGCAGGTAACAGGCTATAATACACGAGGAAGGCAAATGCAAGGTGATTTATCTCCTCCAATGTTTTGTGCAAACCGCATAGCCACAGTTCAAGACAGGATATACTCCATGATAAAACAACAGTATCAGAGGAGAGCAGATGATCTGTTTACTAAGAGACCATGCTGAGGTATGGCTGCAGTTGAAATAGAAGCATAAGCAGTCCTAGATAGACATGCTTTAACCATCATCTATTTATTTAGATAAATTTAGGCAGATTTTCTTCTTCCTCTGGTGGAAAAAGTATTTTGGTTCTCTCCCTTAGCAGGAAGACAAGTCACCGAGCAAGATTCACTGCCCTTGACAAAAAGCAGCAGTGATGAGCTCACCAGAGGACCCACAGTTCAAACCCAGGCTGGTTTCATTTTCATGACCAGCCATTACTGGAAGGGTTAGAGCTCCCATAACATTACAGATACACCTCTGTAGTGAATAACTGCTCTTGACAAGTCCCCAGACATGAATGCCAGTATTAATTCCAGCATACTCCAGCATTCAGATCTTTTTTCCCCCATTTGTCTTTTCCATTCAGGTTATAAAAGACTTACCCTCCTGCGCACATGTGGAAGCCAAAGAATATGCTCTTCAGTGCCTCATGCTCTGATGCACTTCCAGGCTTGCAACAGCCATCTCTCTCAAGTCTTTCCAAAGATGAGTTCAGGTTTTTGCAGGAGGATTATGGATTACTCCCCAATCCACAGGGTAATAGAGCTGGCATTAAGGGTATGAACATTCTTGCAAAGACTTTGCTATACTAGAGGAAAGCTCGTGTTGTAAGAAGACAAGTAACATCAGGTAATTTAAAAAATCTGAATATATTTTAAATAAACATTAGAACCAGATCTGGACAGTATAACATTTCAGGTTGATTATTTTTTTTTATTTTCCATTTGTTGATTAATCTATTTTCAGAGAGGCTTGGAGAAAACCAAAGCAACTTACCTTGAATGTCACACTGTCCAGCTGACTAGATCTTGCATTAACTGCCCAGAGACAGCTGAGGTCACCAGAGGAAAATGCAGCTATAGTTTGTGACAAGCTGCCAGCACATTCTGCTGTGGGCTCTGCAAGTACGTGGGGGTGTGTAATAAAGAATTGATTTCAGTTGTACTCAGTTTGTGACACATTTTTCCTCAGTTCTCTGTGCTGTGACAAGGTAGGGAATGGACACAGCATGAAGGCTTCTCATGCAGTTTCGGGACACAGGGACAGGCACACACATCTGCAAAAACTTTATTTCAAAATCTTTTTATTCAACTGTTATTCAGCAATATACAATACAGTTTATAAACAAATGTCTTACCTTGTTTCCAATCTTCATTTAAAAATAAATATTATTAACAGTGAATATTAATTATGGTAAGATGTACCTTGTAATTAAAATGTCTCCAAAAGAAATAATTTAATTAAAAAAGAAAATGAAATCCAAAAAACCTAAACACAATAATCTACTAAAAATATTTCCTTTCTTAGGAAGGGCTTTGACCCAACATCTTTACATATTGTCATAAAGATAACTGCTCAACAGTTCGTGCAAAATGAAGAGTCAGAGGAAAGGTTTAGAAAAGAAAAGAAATTACATTAAAATAGAGAAATTATAAGTGCCATGCACAGAGCAGGGCTTTACACCATAGAATAATGCATCTAGTTTCCAGACTCTATGTGGTTTACTTTCTGTGGCATCCCCAAAAATATGTTCTTCCCCCCATGTAGAATTTATCATGCTTCTTCAGTCTCTTTCTGTCCATCTTTAAAACTGCAAGGTTTTGTTATTATTATTTGTTTGGTTGGGTTTTTTGTTTGTTTGTTTTGTCAGGGCTTTGTTCTGTTTTTAAATAGGTTCCTTTTTGTTTGGCTGAGGAGTGGAGGCAGTAGTCTGTCAGTGGTTTACTAATAAATGTACAAGCTTATGCAGTATTAACAGGGACATATATAGGAGTGGGTCTGTAGCATAAATAGGTCCTGTACCTAGAAAAGAAAAAGACAAGGGAGAGAAGGAGATTTTATTCTTTGTCTTTTCCAATATAGAAGATTAAATGCAGAAGAAAAATACAGGAAGATTTATTTTTATCATTTCAGAGCCAGGGGTCAGAAGCTTAATTTTAATAGTAAAACAGCATCCTCAAGCTATCCAACTCAAATAGCTTTCTCTTCCCCCTCCCAAATCTAACTCCACTTAGGTCATTTCATTATGCATTACTAATGGATGCCTAAACTTGGCTTCAGCCAAGTTACCAGCAATTGAGATTTCTATAAATACACCTTAATCTGGTATATGGTTTCTTGAGAAATGACAGGTATCAACCACCCATTACTTTAAAGGGAAATGACAAATGCTGCAGCTGTACTCCTTGATTAACAGGACACGAACCCATTTCATTTGGAATGGGAACAGCACGACCTTGACATCTTCTTTACCTTTTACAGGAAAGAGCAGAATTTTAAATAAAAAATGTGCACAGGAGCTGTGGAAACACTGAGGTCAGATGTGGAGCACATCTGTTACAGTCATTTCATCCAAGCCCAGGGAGGGCAAGACCACTCCTGCTCCTATTAGGTAACCTTGGCGGCACAGCATGGGGCTGCAGGGGTAGCTATGTAGGCACCAGCATGGGAAGCAGATGCCTGCAACTTTATGGCTAGAGAAGGAGAATGCAGCCTTCCCTAGGCAGAGGGAGACACCAGTGCCCTTTGCTCACAGCAGGAAATGGCATCCATGTCCATACTGCAACTACTAAGGTTTTCCTGCCTCACATCCACTTACACTAAGATACTTGTTCAGGCTTTTTATTTTCTAGCTACCTACACCACAAAGAGAGTAATTTACTGTGTGTGACCATGGTCTGCCCCCTCTCCCTTGTGTGAGAAGCCACACTCTGTCAGGAGAGTGGGACACACAGGCATTGTGTGGGTCTCTGGGGCTGCTCCATCTCTGAAACAGATCACTGCTGTGCTGCCCGGCAAGGATGAGAACAGCCCTTCCTGTAGAGAAGTTCTGCTGTCCTGGTGCAGCCTACTCCATTGCTGCAGGATAAGAGATTAGTGCCTTTCATTGCCCAAGACCCTGCTGAGCCCATGCAAACAAGGCTGGACTGGTCCACAGCAGCAGTTGTTTGGGTCCCAAGTGCCAAGGTGTGGCATCTTTCCAAACCAAGAAGAACAAAGAAACCAAGCTTTCTTTGTTCAGTATCTCTGGAAAAGAAGTCTGGTCACTTCTATTCAGGAAACTCACATTAGGCACCCTAATGGGAATACCTGAGTTTTGGTCTGTAGGAGATGTGAGCCTGTCTCAGATGTGGCATGATCAAAGGAAATACCTGGAACAGCTCCTGAGTGAACTGCTGCTCGTGGGCTCGCTGTTCAGGCTGCCTCATGATTTATACACACCTCACCAGCAAAGCTGGAGCATTATTATCCAATATAAAAACATAGTTCATAGTAATAGAGTGTGCAGCTGAGGAATTCAAATGTCCCTGTAGTGCTATCTCATAGACATCTAGACTGTGTGGAGATTATTTAGTTATTAAGGTTTTAATTAAATCCTTGCATGCACCCACACATGGCTAAGGACTGCCTACATAGCAACAGCAAGACATTAAGACAGAATACAGGATTTTTCTTTCTAAAGCTGAAAATCAGTAACAAACACAATTCAGGGAACTAATGGAGTAACTCATTAAATCCTTGCAAGAAGACACCAGAAGACATTGCGAGACAGTGCCCAACAGCTGATGGAGCTCAGGTTCCTGGCCAGCACATGACCTGGGCTATCACCAGCTCCAGATGCTCATGGAGCTCTGAGGCAGCAATGCAGGAGCTCACAAGCTCAGAGTTGCTTTCCCTGCTCCAGGAACACGCCCTGCAGAGATAAGCTATAAGGAGGGTCTGCCTCTGGACATCAGCAGGCTGAGAGAGTGAGGGCAGCAGGAGCCCTGTCTGTGCTGATGCCAACCCTGCCAGGCTTCCGAGTCACTGTATCGGTCTGGGAGCAAACAGGGCTGTGACAGCCATTCTTCAGCCTCAGAGTCCTCCCTCATCCAGCAGGTTCCACAGTTCCTTTAAAAATAGAATCAGTTCACAAATACATTATATCCTACACTTCTAGCAAGGTTAAAACCCTAACAATAGACCTACCTACGCCAAGAGGGAACAGCTTGCTGACTGGGAAGGCTGAAGGTAAACCCTCATTTTCTGTCCATCTCGGCCTGGCGTGCTGCTATGTGGTTATCTGAAGACAGGCTGCTTGCTCACAGATTGCGGTCACTGGCACAATGGATCCATACTTCAGTCAGCACGTCCCCATTTCCAAGCTGTCAGATGGCTTTTCTTGCTTCTGGGATGTGGCACAGCTGCAAGAATGCCAGCCCAGGATGGTCCCCATGTGCTGTCACTGTCCCCTGTGCCCAAGGATGGCAAGGGCAGCCTGGCAGCAGCTGACATTCCTGGCAGCTGCATGCAGCTCACAGGTGTGAAATTTGTGCCAATTCCAGACCTGTCCACCATTGCGGTGAAGATCTGGCCTTGGGTATTTATTATGCTCAAACCTGAGGGTAGTGATAACCCATTTTTCCCTACCAGGGCTAAACTTGTTCTTTCAATGAAGAGGACTCCAGTCTGAGGAGATGCTACCAGTTACTCAAAAAGAAAGCTGCACATTGGTAAGGGGGGAATCCCCTTGGAAATGTTGAGGAATTCAACCTGGAGAAACAGGCTCTTGTGGCTTAAGTGCTCTTACAACCATCATACTGAGGGTTGCAAAGGACACCAAGTTAGCATTGTTCTGCTCTGAGTGGAAAGCAGTATTAATCACAACTGCATGCAGCAGCTGTGTGCCTGCTTACCAAAGTCATTCCCACCTTTATGTACTAGTTTTAGTTTAAATCTCAGTGCAGAACTGTGAATTGATGCAAGTCCAAATATTTTGTCTTTGCCTTCTGCAGCACTTGTCATTGTTTATAATCCACATTCTCCATCTTGACAGCAGAACATGAGTTCAGAGTCTGTTAACAGAACCTCTGCAGTTACATAAAGCATATTTTTAAGAAATTATTTGAAAGCAATTATTCTAACTGAAGACCAAATGCAAGCTTCTTTATTTCACACCAATTCAGTGTCATTATGGTCTAAGGAAGTAGAAGCAGATACACAGAACTTCAGATTTCTTCCCTCTCTGTACATAAGCAGTAATTTCTCCCTGTTCAGTTAAGCCAAACCCTTTTCACTGTAGGTAGCATTGTTCATAAAGAAGCTGGACTGAGTGTCCTCAGTTCTGCTTTTGCTGCAGTAGTGGAGCTCTTGACACTTAGTTAATAAATTGTGACATTTGCAGATGTAAACAAAGTGAATGTGGGTCCTGAGCACTAGGATCTGGACGTGCCATTGACCCAGATTTGAGGACAGAGTTTCTGTCAAGAGACTTTATATCAGGAGAACGCAGTTACTTACTAGCAAGAGACACTTATAAGAAAACACTTATGCTTTGAATATTCATTTGATGTTTTGTTATTGTAAGCTTATTTATCAGTACACAGATGTACAGTTTTGCTTTAAAATTATTTATATGCACATGGCTAAAAGGGGAAGTCTACCACTAAGCAGAACAATAACAAATTGTTCTGTTGGTGTATGGTGAATTGCTCTCTGGCTTCACTCATCCTTCTTTGCGATTTACAACATAATAATGTTTTACTGTAGTTTTCTATTTAATAATTTGTTTTGTGCCAGCATTCATCAAAGTCTGACTTGAAACAGTTCATCCAGTTGAAAACAAACATTAATTAACCAAGTGACTTGCTACACAGAAGAAAATGGGAAAATTCTTTCTCAAGCTATATTTAACCAATGACCAAAAAAACACAGTTTCCAGCAGTTTCCTATTTTTCTTCCCAGAAAGAATCTGGAAAGTTCCCTGATGTCTCTTTCTGAGATGCCAGCAAACGCAGTGGCCCATATAATAAAAAGCTGAAAGATATCAGTAGCCTATTTTCCTTGAAAGATGAGATAACACCTACAGTCTGACTGCCTCTTCATGATGGGAGCTGGGACCTTGGCTGGCAGTACCATGAGACATTTCTCAATAGTCATCTGTTAGCCTCAGCCTGTTTCCTTAAGGAGTGACATTCAATTCAAACCCTCTAACCTAGCAATTCATTAAGAGGAGAGGGATCAAACTGACCCATATAGACTGATTTATTCTCTCAGTCTAGAAACTTTATAAACTGTGCTTGAGATGATATTCTTGGAGAAACTTCTCTTACTGTCTTGTATCTGTGGAAAAAGTAGGGGGGTTATATGGGTTGTTGGTCAAGGATCATTACAGGCAGTAACCTTCTAGATGAATTCTCACTGATACAAATATGGAGCACCTCTGCTGAAATGAAGGGAATCTACCTAACTCTATATCTAAGAACTTCTTAGAAGTTTTTTAATTAAAAGACACCATTACTAAAGTCACTATCGAATTCTGAACTGAAGAGGCAATAAGCTACACCACATCAGAATTGCTCTGCAGTTTGAGACACAATCTGATAAGCTGCATGTATCCTTCTTCCAGTACGCTATAGCACAAGTCACCTTGCATTTTTGCTAGCTACCATGTTGTTTTTTAAAGGGTTGTAACTGGTGCTTTAAGCTTCCTACTCCTCATGATGTTCCAGCTCTCCAGGATTCTGCAGCCTGTGTATCCAGAGCCTGTGCTAACCTCAGCACACTCTCCCAGCTGAAACTCATCACGCTCCATGTAACCTGAGGAGCTCTTGCTAAAAGAAGTAGTACCATGGAAATCTATGCAAATATAGTGAACTGCAGGGTCCCCATTGGTCCTGGATTTCAGCTGGCTGAGGTCTACCATGCCTAGGCACAACTGAAAACAGCTGCCAAGCTGCCTTTTGGTACTGCTAATTTTGGGAGTGGTGATTTCTCACATATTTATATGCAGCTGCTTAGGATCTGCTCACCACTGAGCCTGCCTAGGAGCCACAATGACAAAATTAGTTTTCTAACCACTACACATTTTTATTTATGATTAGCTAAATTTTGGAACAGCTTTCCGTAACTCATCTCAAAAAAAAGGTCCTGTAGATGTGAGCCAGGCAGCCCTCTTCCTTCATCTATGGCATCAAGAGTTTTAAGATGAGGGGTAAAACCTTCTCATGAAGCTGAAACTATAAGCTTTGCCCTCCATGCTCCTCTTGAAAATGCCCACATCACTTTCCTTAACCACACCATAAACTCTCCAAGAAACTAACCAGTTTCAGTGGCTAGAAGACACTAGCCAGTTGTAAAACAGCGTTGTCAATTCAGGTCTTCTCATCAGGTTTTAGTATGTCAAATACAATTCCAATTCATTTGGAATATTTAGCGCTCCTGAAATGATGGTGTTTGACTTGCCCATACCCATATCTATTTATGTGCTGGGCTGAAATGTGTAACTGAATAGGGAGAATGTGAGGCTTGAAAACTCTACAGAAGCTGCATACAGGGCAGCACAATGCAAAATTCCAGCACAGGTAGAAATGTAAGCTGGCACATTTAAGAAAAAAATCAATTCTTTGTCACATTCTTAGCCTTAATTTTTATTGTTCTAGTATGACATCTGACAAAGCTCATCTAGAACAAAAGACTTTGGTGTTTTAGTGGTAAACCAGAACATGGGTAGCAGGAAGACATGGGAATTGCAGCATCTGCTAGCTCCCTGAGCATGCTTAACTAATTTGGAGAAAGAAAACGAGAACATGGCTGACCACCCTTGACTACCAAGAAGCCCCTGGTTTAGCATATTCTATGAAAAACAGGTCATGTGCACACATAGTTGTGGGCAGATTAGAAAACAAATTGGATGGCAAGGAGAAGGAGGTGTAGTCATGCAAGGCAATGATGCAGAAAGGTAAGATTGTTCTGATACAAAGCTGAGAAAAAATTCCTTCTGCAGCACTGATCTTCTAAAGTACTGCAGTGCTTTGCAGAAACATAGAATCATAGAATGGTTAAGGTTGGAGTGAAACTGTGTATGGCTTTGGGATGTAACTGGCACAGGAGTTGGGTCTATGTTTCTCAAAGCATTTGCAATTATTGAGGTGGATTTCTGCTCACATTAGAGCTCTTTTCATCTGAGTGTCATTAAGGCCAAATTGTTCTGAAAATACTAGGACTGACAATCCCTTCCAAACATGCATATAGCACACAGATCAGTCAAGTGGTCCATTATCCTCTATGGAGGCTCTTCCTTTTTTCTCCTAGATCACAAGGGTGTTACTAGACATGAGAGAGGATTAGACGGACAACTGATCTGATCCAGTTCGACAGCTGCTAGTCAGTGTAGCAAGACATTTTTGTATTAAATGCAGCTACTAACAGAAAGAAAGAGGGGTATGTAAAGTAGTGGACTTGAAGGTATGCAATTGTATGTCAAGTAGAGAGCAAGAAATAGTTCTGCCTATATAGAAACCATTTCTGCTTTTTAGTGCACCAGAGAAATACACAGTTTCATTATCAATAAGCTCATAAAAGCTCATCTCCCACCAAAGTTACAAGAAGTATTTTTAATGCTTTTACTTGTACATTCCGAGTCATATACTTCAGTACTTTTCTTGGTTAAAAGAGATATAATAGGTAATCCCTTTAGTTTAAATTATTCATGATAAGCTCATTGTAGATTCTATGCTCTGTTTCATATTGGTATGATCAACTTTATTTCATTTACACATAATACTTGGAACAGTTGGTACCTTTTCCCTCAATATCCCTACTTCCCTTCTGTGGCAGCCAGATGAACAGCCCAGCAGTCTTACTTGAAAGCCTCATTCCACTTCTTCCAAATGCTACATTTGACTATGAAAACTGTTGTATTGTCCCTCCCATGGCAGGGGGGGCAGAACTATTTCATCCTTGAGGTCCCTTCCAGCCCTGACAATTCTATGATTTTAAGGTGGTGCCCCCAGAAAGCCCGGGAAAGCAGCATCTGAGCTGATTGATATGGAGCTGGGCCCTTGAAGTGCTGCTATTGGAACCTGTCCTACAATGGAGACAGCCAAATCAACTGCTCAACCACTCCAAATATCCACTCTTGGAGAAATTAAGGAATAACTTGAAGAAAACACCAGCACATGATTCAGGGAAACACCACACCAATTGATAAGAAGCTCCAAAAGGAACAGTGCTATAGAGAGTGTCAATGTAGAATAGGAGCATACCTGAGAAGAGTCCTTCACTTTATGTAGATTATGCATCTTAAATGCTTTATGTTGGTCTACACCTGCATAAGCCAGTAACTTCTCTCTTTTGAGATGTGCAGATAGTCTCTACTTTGTAGTACACTCTGATAAACAGATTTCTGCTTTTGTATCTGTAAGATCACCTCCCCTCACAAAATAACCTTATTAAAGAGAAACAAACCAGGCAGCTGTGGATTTGTTTCATTTCCAGAATTTTCTGCAGTTCCATGATCCAAAACTAACTTAACAAAACCAAGCACTGTTAATTCACTCCTTGGCACTTGAATAATGAGAGATACAAAATTCTTTGTAGTGTGATTTGGTGGAAAATTAATTTTGAACTAAAACATACAGAAAAATAACAAATTACATTAGTGGTGGTTCAGGTAGTAAATAAACATCCAGCCCTACACATCTTTCTTCAGCATGCTGATACATATAGCAAAATGCAGAACCCAAACTACCCAAATCATGAGGCAATAAAGAATACTGGTAGTGGGGTTTCAGTTGTTGGGCTTTAAGGTGACTCTTGGCCACATTGTCCAGGTTTTCAATATGAGCAGGGGAATTACAAAGCCACAGTGCAAAAAGCAGGTGAGCTAGGTATGGTCATGCAATTCCCTAAGTTGACACTTTAGGAAAAGACTTCAATAAAAGTGACACTGGACAGAACCACCAGTTTCACATTCTGCAGTTGATACAGGCTGTAAGTATCTGCAACCCAGAAGTAAAGAACAAGACACTATAGTTCTCACTTCACTGTCTTTTAGAGAGTAATTTTGACTTGATCAGGATTAGGAGCAAGCTGCCAGTGTAGTTGTAATTATCTCTCCAATCAGAATTACTGAAGTTAAGCAAATCCAAGTGCAGATTATCTACGGATTTTTTTTGAGAAACAACCCTATCCCGTCCATCTCTGAAGAGCAGAGCTAAGTGCATTAGCAGAACGCCTGCTGACAC
This sequence comes from Semnornis frantzii, assembly GCA_013399775.1. Taxonomy (NCBI): domain Eukaryota; kingdom Metazoa; phylum Chordata; class Aves; order Piciformes; family Ramphastidae; genus Semnornis; species Semnornis frantzii. The sequence continues at coordinate 15,396 of VWYK01067952.1, forward strand.
AAGGCAAATGGCTGGATAGAGAGCATGTGCTGAAAAAACCCAGTCTTTGACTGGCACAGAAGAAGGGACTGCCTTTTTGCTATAAACAAAACAGTGACCCACAAATACACAGACCCTCCAAACCTTTCCAATGATTGACATTCACAAGGTATTAGCTAACAAAAGACACTGTCATGCCCTAGATCTAAGAGAGGCCAAACTTTTACAGAATAAGCCAGGAAAGGGTTATTTGGATAAACTATAGCAGGGTGATATTCCTCAATGCCCTCTTTACATTTGAAATTCTCAGCAGCCTGGTGTTAGAGAGATTCAGATTAGAACACCAATTAAAATATTTATAAAGTATTTCTAATTATACCAGTTCAGTGAGTTTTACACATGACTAATAAAATGGCAGACACAGAAGACGATGTCCATTACAGGGCTTACTAACTGCGCTGCCTCCTTCTGAAGTTAGCAGCCGATCCTAGCACACACAGTAAGGATGCTCTGCTTGCTCTGCTTCCCAGCCACAGCAACACAAATGCAGAGCAAGGACAGATACTGCAGCAACCACTTGACATCCTGTATAAGCTTCGTTAGCACAGCTCCCTTCTCCAGCCGTGGCACAATGATCTGTGCGCTGCGATCACACTGGTTTCTCCACAGAGCACAGCTGCTGCCCTGCCAAACTGCTCTTCTTTCCAGCTAATAAAATTGCCTCCCAACTGATAACAGCCTAGCAATAGAAAATACTCGGTTGTTAACTGCTGTTATGACAAATACTACTATTCCGCTGACAACCCTGTTTTTTCCAATACAAACCTACTTGAACTGTTCATTATTGACATACAGGTCTGCTCTGCCATTATCTAATTTTAAAAAACACATAGTAAACAGCAACAGTGAACCTGCCAGCATTCTCTTGCTGCTTTTGCAAAGCTAAAGCAGAACCCAAAACAAACTTCTTCCACTGCCAGCACAGTCCTGTCAGGCTCTGTTAGGTAAAGAAGTCCTTCCTTCACAGTACTAATGTAAGATTAATTTCCTGGCAGAACCTACTTTGCTTCCTTTCCAACAACAGACCACCACTATTAATAGCCCTCTCAAAACTAGTACCAGTGAGATTGTCTTGACATTTCTTTCTGTTATGACTGCTGAGTATACTGCTCAAAGCATTTGGGTCCAATATAATCCACAATACAGTTCGAGTGTTACTTTACACAGTGGTAAAGCTCCATCAGTTCGGCAGAGGTGGGGAACATTTAACAGTTATTTGCTTCTTGTAAAATACACGGTAAAATTCTTGTAAAATACTAAGTTTGCTGGTATTGCAAACTAAGACTCCATTTTGCAACGTATCGGTTGGAAATCATACATAAAGAACTAGCAACATGTGTATATTCTTGGCCCAAATGCTCTTCATTCCTGCGAAATGACATGTGGGTGTGCTTAGCTTTCCCTCATAGAAATTTTTAATTTTCGCCCACTAATGAATCAATCTCGTATAGATAGACCAACATTAGGTACAACTCCCACATTCAATAGAAAAACTTGGAATAGCCCTCTCATTGTGTTAAGTAATATTTTTTGAAACATCTTTTAGTCTAGAACACAAAGATATTAAAGAAGTTCAAATAATACTCAGATTTCTTCAGGGACACTGCACAGGACTTAGCAGAATAGGTTAGTCAGTTTTGTCTGATCTCCTGGGAACAAGCAAGAACTGCTGAAAGGAGGTTACTCAAATAAATTGCATTTCCACAGTACAAAAACACCCTGGCACAGCTTGTTTCTGCCCTAGGTAATGAGGTGACATGGTACTGCAGTTCGTGTTTTTGTCCAGTTTAAGAATTAATCCCTATTACACACACAGAAAAGAAGATATTTGACCTCACTTGTCCCCAAAGCAGTCTCATTTGCCTAGATATTAAAGTGCTAGTGATGTGTATTTAATGAGGATTCTTTTTGCATGTTTATTATCCAGTGACATTTAGGAGGTCAGCCTGATAATTCAGTTATGGCCTCTGTCTTGCTACTTTACTTAATGTAAAGGAAAATGTGATGTGACCCAGGTTGCATTTACTACAAATAACAACAGAATGAGTGCTCATAGGGGGAGTGAAGTAGACCCATACAGTAATGAATTGTAAAGGTAGGGAACCTAAGCTTAAGAGCAGCACAGACTTTCCTTTCTTGCTGTTTTGTTAATCTATCAAAGATAAACAAGCTCCATGGGCTGTTCCTCAAACTAGCATGCGGAGTCATTCTAATTCTGACAAAGCCTGGAGAGCCCTAGACCCAAACCCTTACACAGAGTTAATCCAAACTGAAGACAGCCTCTCCAAACAGAGGCCCTCCAATCAGCCACAGCTTGCCGCACTGGAGAAAACTCTGTTCCTTTACTTTCCCGTCTCTGAGCTGCAAAAAAAACCCCTTTTTGCTTTCCAGTGTACAATTGAGATCAACACTCTGCCACACAGTCTCCTGCCTCAAGGTAGGTCACCACAGCTTGACTTGTGCATGTGCTGCTCTTACAAGCATCACCAAGAGCTGCACATGCACAGAAACTGCAGAATTTGGACCTGGAGCTTTATTGTCTCAGGCCATGTAGCCCACAAACAGACTTCCCTCTGCCTCAGACATAAAAGACTTTGTGGGGGGCAGAGGGGGATAGGTGTGAAGTGACACTTACTTTCTTCCTTGCTGTGAACACTTCATCTCTGCATAACACAAGAGCCTGTCTGTGTCCTTCCTAGAGCACTCTAAGCATAATGAAGCACGGTTTCTTGTTTCACATTCCCATCTTTGTTTATTTTATTTAAAGCTTTCACTTCATAGCTTTGAGGCTAGAGATCAAACAAATAAAAGGGAATTTGGAAGCTGCAATGTCTGATCTACATTCTGCCCAGAAGCTAAAAATTGCCCCCAAGCCAATACACATGCACTCAATTTGAAGACCATTTGGGAGGATATAATAGAGACAGTTTGCCTCCCAGAAGGTCAGTATGAAGATCCTTGTTTATGACTTCACCTATCAGATGACAGATTGTTAAGCCTCATGACTAAGGCACTGGACTTAAATTTAAGAGATCTGAAATTAAGTTTTCGTATTTAATTTCACAGCTGCCATACACTTAATAAAATTGGTTATCGCTCTTCCTGCCGTTTGTCCAACTCATCTATTTGGACCACAAACCTTCTGGGGTAGAAACACTGTATGTCTTGCTCAGTGATGGTCCTGTATCCTCCCCAATCCTTACCCAGCACAAACTAGGAACACTTCCAATCACATTAACACTATGCAGTCCTTCACTTGCTCACTTTGATTTTTCTTCCTACAGCAAAAGATCCCATTTGCATATAAGTATTTAAACTGAAAGCTAAATATTCTTTTAATTTACAACCATATGGACAGCAACTCCTTCTCTGGTAATATTAAAACCAATGATGTTACCAGCAGATCTTTGCCTCTGTCCAGCCTAAATAATACATTCTGTGTCCACTTCAGCCTATCTTGCTGGCAGACAAGCAGTAATCTTTCTTACTCTCATGAGACCACAGCACTAAGTTTTTACATGGTAGTATAAACACTGCAGATAAAATTCTGTTCCAGTAGCTAGTATTTCTGGCACATTCAGCATTTTTTTCTGTTACATTGGATCTATTCCCTTACATGCTATAATGCTGACCACAAATTTCTACCAAATGCAATTTCAGATGGCATGTCCAAAACTATGGATGAGGTTCTCTGCTCTTTAGAGAATGTCAGTAACAGACACATTTACTCTAATAAATGCATGCTTCCATTCAACTCTAAGATGTAAAGAATCACATTTTTCCATGATGCAAGACTCTGATTCCAACTGAAATAAACAAGAGCCCTGCAGGCACATCTGAAAGCAGCACTTGATCTATAATCACACTTATTGGAATACAAGCACATAGAGGCCCTATCTTAACACTATACTGAATACATTGGAAAGATTTCTATTGTAAGGAAAATAGGGTTAGAACCCACTCCATGCAGGACACTATGGCTAGTACCATGTCATCAGCTTCAGTGCAGCTCTTCAGTGTATTAAATAAGGGTCTTTCTTAATCACTGATGGCAAATCCATTGTTTGATCACATTTTTGTTTGTATGCAGAGGAAATATCCCCAGGTACCATGACAAGACTTAAAAGTGCTAAAGGCTTCCGTGGGTAAATGTATTAGACGATTCAATTATTACACACAGATTTGGTGCAAGTACTTAATCTGCATGTGTGCTACAGAACTCAGAATAATGAAGCATATGTATTACGCTACTGTGCATATATGTAATTCACACAGCAACATGGGGTTAGGTCCTGCAGTCCTACACACCTATATGAACAAGGGTTTAGTTTGAGCTGATGGCTCTACTGTGTGGAAAATCAGCTATGACACTACCTTAAGGGGGTGGGCTCCAAACAGGGCTTCTAGTTTCCAAAGGTAAAAAAGAAAGAATAAAAACCTATTTTCTATAAAGAGACTGCAGAGAAAAAGTAACGCTGAACTCTGAAACTCAAGAACATAAGACATTTTGAATGACAAAACCACACAACAGTAGGGTTTGGAAGACATCTCCAAAGATTATCAAATCCAACTCTCCTGACAAAGCAGGTTCACCTACAGCAGACCACACAGGAATGCATCTAGGTGGGTTTTGGAAAGTCTCTAGAGAAGGAGACTCCACAGCTACTCTGGGAAGAAAGTTTAGGACTTACTCAACCCAAGTGACAGCACTGGAGACCTCAAACTTTGATTTGCTCACAAAAGCTCACAGTATCACTGCAAGTCCTCATCACACTGACTTTCATGTTAGTATTTTACTGACATACTTTCATTCTGAGTAACACTTCATGTCTAAGGGAGCTAAATCAATTTCTTGCCCTGGCACTAAGTTGTCTCTCTCTGCTGCAAACCAATCACCTCATCTGGACAGTTAAATACACCAATTAAGAGGACTGGGATGGCAATAAGCAATCTGCTTTCCAAAAACAAGAGACATACTTTGTGGTAGTAAGTTTCAGATGGTTCTGAAGACATCTGAATTGGGAACTTCGAGGGCCAAGCCTTTTGGTTAGTAATCTCCTAAGCCTTGCTGTGGCTGATGTTTTATTAATAACTGATTAGAGGCAGCACCAAACTGCCACAGGTACGGCAGTTACAATAAACCATGTAAAATCTTGTAATTCAGTAGGTCTTGATTCAGAGTGGAAAAAAAAACCAAAATATTTTTGCAGAAGACCATACCAAAATACAGTGTCGGTTGTCAGTCTTGTACAGGGACAAAAGCAGTTGCTGGTTTATACCTTAAAAACTCATTACTATGAACTGTAACAGGAGTCCTGTGCTGTAACACTGACTTCAGCTTTCTCCTGGAATGGAAACCGCCACAGAGTGGCACTGTTCACAGATAACAGGGCTCACAGGAGAGATGGCACAAGAGGAAATTTGGTTTAGCCTATTTTGTAGTCCTCTTAGCATGAGTCTCCATCTGGAGATCCCCACAAAATATTTTTCAGCATTCCACTACCTTAATTCGCTGATTTAAATAATTCCATTACCTCCACTACTGGCCACAATGCTCATCGTGCATGTTCAGAATTACATCCAGCTACAAACAATGCAGCAGTGTCCCATCCTCAAACCAGAGACATGTAAAAAATCAGGTCAGACAGCAGCTTAGATGATCTGGGCAGGGGGTCTTGCCCTAACAGACATATGTGACATGTTCTCTTGGCGGCACACACTCACATCCATCTGTTGGGATGGAACTGAGCCCACTGCACTTCCATTGTCCTGGTTTTAATTCAAATACACCACATAAGCTCTGGGTTCAGCAGGCAGAGCATGCAGTGCTGTGAATCTTAAATCTATCATGGGCATGGAAAACATTGTGAGAATTCTCACTGTGGGAGAATGGAAAGAGGAAACACAATCAACCACTACACCTGGGCTCCTGTGAAGAAAGCAGACATCTCCAACAGGAAAAGACATTGTGAGCACTACAGCGTTCAGTTTAATTTCTTGTGGTCAGTGCATTCAGCAAAAGCAAACAACTTTCTTCTGTTCTTGTTGATCTCATTAGACCTCAAAATTATTATTCTGTCTTCCACTAGACACCAACAAACATCAGCTTAGTTTTAGAAATTATGAGCAGTAAACCTCAGATTTCACATGTATTTCTACATAAGAAAAAGCCTAAATTATTCAGAAAACAATCAAAAGCAGTAGCCAGACAAAAGGCAGTACCAAAAAAGCACCATCAGGTCACAGTGATGCCTATACAACTGATTCACATTACTGCGATCCAAAAGTTGCAACCATTCACCCTGAGAGTGCAGAGAGGTATCAGGAACAAGTGTGAACATTCTTGTGTGAGGATTAGGAATCTATGTCAGAAGAGACTCAGCAGAGAGGGGAGTTTAGGGCTTTCCTTGCACAGTCAGTGGCATAATATTGTTTCCTTTATTACACAGTCACTTTGACAGGGACATCTGATCAACATTAGCAAAGTGTCAGTGGCTGAGAAGGGAATTTAAAGCCCAGAAAGAGCAACACCACACCTCTGAATCTTGAAACACCTTTGCAACACAGATTTCAGACTCTAGGTTCTTTACCCCATACTTTGCTGTCATTAGCATACGTAAAGTGGGAATACGGTAACGTGGCATTAATAACTTAATATTGTATTAACTGCTGGACAATCAAAATCAGCATGTTTACATTTGCAAATCATTATGGAGCACAGTATTTTCGATTCTTATCCAGCCTGTAACTCAAATGTGGAGCTCATTACACACCTTTTGACAGTTGCCTTCCGAACCTGCACCCTGCTCTGCATGGGCCCTGCGCCTGCCCCTGCAGCCCCTCGCTGATTTGAATTATCTGCGGAACAGCCATGGTGTTTTGCTCATTTGAGGATGCAACTACTGACTAGAACACCACGTCCGAAAAGCTGCAAGGAGGTGGTCTCCCACAGCCCCTACCAAAAGGAAGCAGGTCAGTACCACCTCCCACCTCCCCGGCCCCACGCCTCAGTGCCAGCGTCTGGCACGGCAGGTGCCGGGCGCTGGAGACCACGTGCATTTACTTACAGACTTGGCCAGAGTTACTCAGATTGAGCACTGCAGCGACAGTCCCACCTGTGCAGAGAGGTGTCGCAGTGCGCGAATCTAAACGGAGCAGCGGGACCCGGAGAGCCCAGCCCGCGCCCCAGCGCCCTACCTGACCCGTGCTGCTGGCGGAGGATGGCAGCCTGCCCGGGCGGTGGCGAGGCCGAGGAGGCGGCGGCTGCCGAGGCGGTGGCAGTGGCGGCAGAGGTATCCCCCTCGGCCAGGGGCGGTGGCGGCTGCGGGCGCTTGCCGGGACCCGGCGGTGGCGTAGGCCGTGCGGAAGGACCGTGGCGACGCGGCGCCACGCCGCTCTGGATGTGCGAGACCGCCTCGGCTGCCTGCACGTCGGGAGGCGCGAAGCGGGAGAGGACACGCAGCAGTGCCTGGGCCTTGTGCTCCTGCGTCTCGTCGTCGCTGTAGTCCGCCACGCGGCACTGGTAAACGCCCTCGTCCTGCCGCCGCACGCCCGAGAGCCGCAGCCGGTGCGAAATGTCGTTGCCCTGGACACGGACCGTCTGCAAGAGAGCGCATCCCAGGCGCCGACTTAGCAGCAGCAGCGGCCGCCGGCCCCGACCACCCCGAGGACCCGACCTGGCCTCGCTGCCTTCCCCTTCCCTTCCCCAGCAGCAGTCCGACTCTCCTCCGTGCAGCCCCGGCAGAGCTCGCTCTTCCCCCAGGTACGCGTCTTTCGCTGCCAAGATCAGCGCGCTGGGGCTCGTTCCCCCCATAAAGAGTGTACCGGACGTGAGCCCAGCCCCTCAGTGTTAAAGCCCCACCTCAGGGCCCAAGGGGCCATGCAGAATCAGTCGCTGCTCCTCATCATCCCCACCGCACCTCGCACACTATTCTGTCGCTGACCCTTGCCTCTCCCCCTGCCCAGGCCCGCACGGCTCTCCACAGCCGTCCCAGATGCCGGGCCGCCTCCAGCCCGCACGAACCACCCCAGCTCCCAGAGGCAGGGGAAGCCCAGCAGCCTCGGAGTCGCCCTGCGGCTCCTGCAGTGGGCCAAGCCCTGCTAGGTTCGATCTGGGGATCGAAGAGGTGCTCCGCAGCAGCGGCGCAAGCCATCCTCCGCCGCTACGGCGGGAGGGAACGGCTCTAGCCGCGCCTCAGCACCACGGAGAGAGGTCGGCAATGCGCCTGAGGCCACCTCGCCGGGGCAGTAGTGCCGGGCTCGCATCGACGGGAAGGGAGTTCCTTTCCTGCTGTGTATAGAGAGGAGATCGCCACAGGCGACTGGGGTTTGCAGAGTGAAAGTTAAAAAACTTCTCTCCTGGTCTGGCCCGCAGTCCTTTTCAGATGTGGCTAAAGAAGGGCTGCAGAGCAAGTATCACAGAGAATCATCTCCTGATTTGCGAGGAATGAGATGTGACTGCTAAACCGGCAACAGATGGTAAAGTTTCCACCAAGCCACGACACAAGGAGGAGGGGAAACGTGCCACGCTCCCGCCGTGCTGCAGGAGCGGGACTGCCAGTAAGACCAGCTGCAATCATGTGTCAGGAGAGAAGAGGGGCATACAGGAAATCCCATGTGTATGGGAGGAGGGGTGCACATCACCCAGCTTGAGCTGCACTTACACTGATTTTGGTTGCATCCTTATTTGTTACCTAAAAGAACAGGGAGAAAAAAAAAAAAAAAAAAAGGGGGGCGAGGTTAGACTCAGCTCTGCCAGCACATCAACAAGATGCTGTATTCCCACCCCAGTGCAAACACAGCAGGCAGGCAGATGCAACTTTCTCCACTTGCCATTCACACAGTCCATGTGTGGTTGACAGGGGGGGAGTTCCCCAGGAGATGGGGAAGGCATCAAACCAGTGCTTATCTTGGTGTAACTGTTGTGGTGAAGCTCCTATGGTGCCCACAGAAGCATGACGAGTGTGAACAGCTGCCAAAGAAGTGCTTGTTGCATGCTGTGCTGCTCACAGTCACTGACAAACACTGGGGAAGATGCTTTACCAGCAGCATTAGCACAGTTGTGAAATGCTTGGGCAGGCTGCATCCCACACTACTCAGGGCAGAGCTTGTCCTGAAACATCCTGGGAGCAGATACTGCTCTGCAGGCTTCATGCTGGTTTTTTTGGTTTTTTTTTTTTTTTTCTTTTTTTTTTTTTCTGTCTGCAGCCAACTACTATAAACCTAAGTGATGCCTCAGATCTCAGTGATGCATCTCCTAGGGAGATGGTCATCACTCTCCAGGAAAGCCCCACCATCATTTATTGTTAAAGCAACTCGCAGTTTTTATGTAAGGTTAAGGAAGACATTTAAATCCATGCGATTTATTTCCCTGTCTGACAACTGACTTACACTTTCCCCAGCTAGGCGGCATCACATTAGCTCAGTGTCTGTATGCTTTGCATCTCTATTTGAGCTTTGCAGGAAAACAAGCATGCCACAGAGAGAGGAGCTGGCACAGGCACACAGGCTGCCACGGGGCACCCTGCTGGCGCAAGGGCCCAGGGCTGGAGAGGACGACGTGCCCTGCACAATAGAGCAACATAGCCTGGAAGTCCTGCTTCACCCTGCTTCTTGTATGGCCCTATTTGTCACCAGTTGTGCACTGGGGGAAAGCTGCAGAATGAACTGGCTTATGTTGGAGAAATGCAGCTGAAAAATGTAGCCTACCCTCACACCAAGCGGCTTGCTAGGGGGAGGGAAAGGACATGCAAGATTTAACTCTGCTTCATGCATTTTAATTACTGCATCTGACTGTCTGAAAATGTCTTGCTGAGCTACAGACACAGGTGTGTACGTGCACCCCAAGAAACTAGATGCATTTGTATATGCAGATTGACAAGTACTTAACATACCAACAAAGAGAGGTGTATCCCTCATGCCTTTCTCTGTTCCAGTGAGCAAAGAGAGATTGTCCCACCTTTTATGTTTTCTAACTCAGTCCACAGAAGCACTTGTTTTTGCTTGTCCTCCCTTCGTACCACAGATATTTTGACTACCTGTCTTGGGTTCTCATTGCTGATTTTGCAGCAGGACAGTTATAATTTTCCATTCAGTGTCCTTAAAGCACTGATGGTATTTTCCTGAGGTGAAGTCCCCCTGTCTTCTTCCATCCCAGGGAGGGCCTGGGGATGCCAGTGCTTCCAACTGCTCGCTTGCACTGGGTAGAGGAAGCACTCCTCTCTTAGACTGCTGTACTTATTCTGATCACCCTCTGACCATGTTGCACTTGAAAAAGAGGCATTATATCCATAGCACTGTATTACCTTGCTCCTGCTGCCGGGGACACTGATGGCTAATTCGTGTGCAAGCTCTCTGGCTGGTTCTTTAAGGTACCACCACTGGATTTCCAAGGAGTAAGAGGTGGATCCGCTGGCTCGGAAAGCACAAGGCATCTCAATATCATCTCCCTCCCTAACAGTCACATCTTTGGGAACTTCAGTAAAGGTAGCTGGGAGAGGAAGACAGAGTTACAAAGGATGGATAGTGGCAAAGATTAAAAGACAAGATCAGTCCTTTTCAGTGTAATGTGAATTGCTTTGGCTCATGGGCTAAGCGCTGAGACACGGGTTTCCTGTAGGACGAGCTGAGCCTCCAGGACTGTGCGCCCGGCACAAGGCCGAGCCGGTCCCCACTGCTCTGCAGCCGGGGCCCGCGAATGCAGCGGAAAGGGGAAGTTTGAGGTGGGCCTTAAAATCACAAGAAAACGCTCGGCAAGATACAGGGAATCCAGTAACCCACTGCCCCCTCCCCCGAATCCGGCGCGGCGACTGTCCCGGGCTGCACGGCCGCCGTCCTCCACTCGGGTGCCTGCGAGGCACCGAGCCCGCGCTGCCGGCAGCTGTGGCCGCAACAGTGCCACCTTGTTCTGCAGAGCCCTCCCGGACTGCGCTCCCTGCCCCCCCAGCCAGCAACACTTCGACAGGAAAAAGCGGCGGGGAGGACGGGACTTGGAGCGATTGACGGCAGGAGCACAGCGGCTACGGCTCGGCTGCGGACAGGGCGGCGAACCCCGCCGGCACCGGAGCCTCCCCGTGCCCGAACCGCAGTCCCGCTGCCTCCCGCCAGCAAGTTGTGTCCGGAGCAAGCGGCTCACTGGGGGAAGAGGCTGAAGTTTCCTACTCACCAGTGACGATGAACAGCAGAGGTGCGTTGAACATCAGGTAACAGAGAGTGCAGAAGAGCCCCCGATTTCCCATCGCATCTGTGTGGGCTGCGGGCGGGGGCCGGGCTCGGGGCGCAGCCGGGCACGCCTCAATCCATCGCACACAGCGGGGCCGGGTCAGGGCTCCTTCCCAAAAAAGCCAAAGCCACCCGACTAACCTTTTTGCGGAGAAG
>VWYK01067956.1:11843-28131 GCA_013399775.1 Semnornis frantzii
TTACCCATTTTTACCCAAATGCTTGGTTTGTTACTCAGAAACAAGGAGGTACTAGTAGGCAGTGTACAGGACAAGGGCAGCCTTGGCAGCAGTGACTTACGGACCTTGGAACTGAGATCCTAAGGGAAGTAAGGAAGATAAACAGAGATTCAGAGCTTCAGAAGAACAGAATTTAGCTTGTTTGGGAAACCTCTCTGTCAGGATCCTCTCAGAAAACTGCCATGGAGGATAATAGAGACTAGGATGGTGCATTGATATTCAAAACCAACATGCTTATAGCAATCTTGTCCAGTAAGCTGAAATTTGAGCATGCATGGCAGAGAAGCAGCTTAGCCAAGTGGGCAACACCTATCTGAACCCAAACACCAAAAGGGAGGGTTTGGAAGATAGAAGCAGGCATGAGCTAGCCAGGCAATACAACAGCATTGCCCAGGCATGAGGGAATAGAGTTCAGAAATCAAAGCTCACCTGGACTTGAAATTGGCAAAGGGTGTTAATGCCACCCAGACAAGCTTCTGTAATTACTATGCGACAAAGAAAGGTGAAGGAAAATGTGGGCACATTGTTTGACAGGTATGGGGACCTACTTAAGAAAGCTGTGTTTGAAAAAGACAGGGTGATTGGTGCTTCTCAGTTCTGACTGTCAAGGTCTGCTCACAAGCCTCTCAGGATCTCTGAGAGTGGCACAGTCAGAGAGAGCAAAATGCTAACCATGATACAGAAGACAGTCAGGGACTACAGAAACAAACTGGGCGTACTGCCCTGTTGGACCAGATGGGGTACATCTGAGGCTGCTGACCCCTTTTCATATTTATTTGGAAGGTTGTGGTTATCAGAGGTGATCTCTGATGACTGTAAAAAGGCAAATCTCCTCTTTTTGCAAGGAGAATTGAGAGCACAATGGGCTGGTCAACCTAACCTAAGTTACAAGGAAAATCATGGAGCAAGGTGCATGAAAAACAAGACACTGCTTGGGAGCAGCCAGTTTGGACTTACCAAGGGCAAACAGAACCTGAATTAACCTAATTGCCTTCCCTGAGAGAGATGGCTTGGATGGGGGAAGAGCAGTAGATGTCTTTTATCCTGACTTTAGTAAGGCTTCTGATACTGTCTTGCTTAGCATACCTGTAGTGGAAGTGGGGAAATACTGGCTGGGTGGGAAGACTACAAGGTTGGTAGAAAACTGAGCAGCCAGGCTCAGACAGTAGTAGTTAGTGGGCTGACATCCAGTGAATGGACAGATTGTGGGTTGTGTTTCTCAGGGGCTGATATTTGGGGCAATATTCTTTAAAGATTCTTTTAAGCATTAACAGCCTGGCTGAGGGGTGGAGTGCATTTTCAACAGGTCCATGGATAATACCACATTTCAAGCAGCCTTTAGCACACTGGGTAATTCAACTAGAGCTTGGAGAGATCTTGGCAGGCTGAAAAGATGGACTGACAGAAAACTGATAACATTTGATAAAAATTAAAGCCTGCAACCTGTGGCAGACTAACCCCCATGCATCAGCAAAGGTTCGGGGCCAACAGGATAAAGGCTGTTTTAAGGAAAAGGACATGGGGGTCCTAAGGGAGAACATGCTGAATGTGGGTCAGCATTGTGGTCTGCTGCCAAAGGTGGATGACTTCATACTAGGCTGTGTTAGGAAGAGTATACCCTGCAAACCTCCCTATTTGGCACTTATGAGGTCATATCTGGAGTACTGCTGAACACTGGGAGAGGCTCTGGAACCTCCATCTGTGGAGATTTTCACAACTTAACAGGACTAGATGCTCTGCAACATGGTGTAACACCAATGTTGGCCTTGCTTTGAGCAGAGATTTAGCCTGGAGGCCTCCAGAGATCCCTTCTGGCCAGCATAACTGTGTTTTCATGCACTTTAGTCCTCATGCAAGCTGCATATTTGAGGTCCCATTCTGCTACTAGAGACATCAGTTTGAAAGCAGCATGATTTAAAATGATCCAGACTTTAAAAAAAGGGATAGCTGTGATAACTGGTTGTGTTTGTCGAGCACTTTTGTAGTGCTCAAGGACTGAGAGTTTTACTATTGACTTGAATAGTAAGGCCAATGCAGAGCTGTCACAAACACTTGTCACAAGGAAGGGAGTTATCTCTGGGCTGAGAGACTCCTTGGTGGTAGAATGACAGCATTTCTCTGAACTCTGAATAGAAGAATCTCCTTTTACCAATGAATCCCTGTGAAGTTCATGTTTGAGGTTATGTTGTACAAGAGTGCATCACAGGAATATAAATGAAACATTGGAGGTTGCATGTAGTGCATTGGTTTTGCGTGCAGTGTGTTACACAGATTTGTGGCAAACTGAAAACACAGCAGTATTTATGTAAGGTTTACTTGATGTTAGGCTGAGCAGAAGCATCACCAGTTGAATGAAAGTACTGTAAGCAAAGAAAAACCCCAAACCCTGTTGACTCAGTGTTTGCTCTGGGAAATGGTTTATTCAGTTCACTGAAGGCCTGAAGGTCATTCTAGATAATGGCATGTTATCTAAAATAATGTGGTTAGCTAAAAAGTGCTATGAAAGAGGCTAGAGTGCTAAACACAGACTCAGAAACCTAACCCAAACAAAATCTGACAAAGATAAAGAACTGGGAGGAACAAAAGAGAAGGAAAATATATTTACTACTTTGTACTCCTTACACTGATTTTCCTATTAAATTTTAAATTCTCTCTCCTGTGTAGAAAAACTACACTAGGTTTGTAACCCAGAGAGGGATTTGAACTGGCATCATTCTAGATCCATGCTGACATCTGAATTACTCAAATAAGAGGTGCCAGTAAAAGTTGAGAGTGTGAATGTGACAGCTCTTACTAAGGTCCTAGTGATGCCTAGTTGTTATTGACAACTGTGTAAGCACCTCTTCAGCCTTCAGCAGAACTTCTGAATTTCTTGGAAAAACATCTGCGTTTCAGAGAATTCATACAGGTAAGAATGAACTTTTCTGAAGAGGGAAAAGTATACCTGGATTCAGAGTAATGGGCAGAGTTTATAAGACAGGCATACTGATTTAGGAAAGGTTTACTAGTTTCTCTCCAGGCAGGATTTAGGAATAGAAGCTGAAGACGCTGTACTGTGTACAGTTCTGGAGCCCCCAGCACAGGAAGGACATGGAAGTGTTGGAACAGGTCCAGAGGAGGCCACGAAGATGATCAGAGGGCTGGAGCAGCTTTCCTATGAGGACAGGCTACAAGAGATTGGGCTCTTCAGCCTGGAGAAGAGAAGGCTTCGAGGAGAACTTATAGTAGCCTTCCAGTATCTGAAGGGGGCCTACAGGAAGGCTGGGGAGGGACTATTTACAAGGTCTTGTAACGACAGGACAAGGGGCAATGGGTTTAAACTGGCAGAGGGGAGATTTAGACTGGATGTTAGGAGGAAGTTCTTTACAGCGAGGGTGGTGAGGCACTGGAACAGGTTGCCCAGGGAGGTTGTGCCTGCTCCCTCCCTGGAGGTGTTCAAGGCCAGGTTGGATGAGGCCTTGAGTGACCTGTGCTAGTGGGACGTGTCCCTGCCTATGGCAGGGGGTTGGAACTAGATGATCCTTGAGGTCCCTTCCAACCTTACTATTCCATGATTCTATGATTCTGTACATTATTGTTGATTTATAAAATTGAGCAAACTAAAAGAAAAATATCCCAGTTAGAAAATGATCATCTGTTATGAGGTGAACTTCAATTCAGAAAGTTTGTTCTATAGAGTGGTCTTTATAGAAAGCAAATTATGTGAATGTGTTTGTGCATAATACACACAAACGTGGTGCCTGGACTGGCAGCATTGTCCACCCTATCACATAACCACTATAGTTGGAAAGGACTTTTCAAGACCATCAAGTCCAACCATTATCTAAATCTACCAAGGCCACTACTCTACCATATCCTTGAGCACCATATCCAGACAGCTTTTCCCATCCCTGTTCTAGGAATCTTGCTGTTCATGCAGTAATTTTCACAGCATGATGAGACCTCTGTAGGAAACCTGATTTAATTACTTCATTTACTTTATGTTAGTTTAAAGGTCAAGACATTTTTCAATACAGTTTCTAAGAAACACAATTGGATTTACAGCTATCAATGATCTTGTGAGTAAAATGCCATAGTTAAGATGCCACCTGGCTACTATATTCAAATGCTATTCTAAAAGTATGAGAAAGACAGACTTATACCAAGTTACATATATTTTGTTAAAAAATATAATTTTGTGTCCCAAAAAATGGAACTAAAAATGAGAACACACAAAACTTGGAGGCGCTGGAAACATCTGTGCATCAGGTTACCATTAATAGTAGCAATCTTTAAAAGTCCACCAGAGAAAGCAGTGTATCTAACCGCAGAATTAAAGCAATATAGCTGCTCACTTGTGCTCTTTTGCTGAAAGATAGCTGCTCACTTGTGCTCTTTTACTGAAAGAAATACACAAAATTAGTTGTCTAAACATACATAATCTCATTTGAGATCTGGCAGCAGAAGGGAAAAAAGCTTATAAAATTGAAGAGCAAGTGATACATAATAATAACAACTCATAAGAAGTTTACAACACAACTCTTTAATAAATGGAATTCCCACTGATTATTTACAGATTTCAAAGTTTTTGCCATCTCATCCAGTCTTTTAAAGAAACTCTGCTTATGTAAATAAGGATTAATTCTCAAATTGAGTTATGGTAAAAACGATTGTGAAACTTGAGATGAAAAAGGCATCTAAAGGATATCTGCTTTCTTCTACTCACAAATGCTAAGGCAATTTAGAACCTCAGATATTCCCAAAAGGTCTCATTTGAAAGTTGCTGTACGTGGTAGAGAGCTATAAACTAACTTTGGGAACACAACACTGGGTATCAGAATAGGGCTGACTGCAGCAGCAGAAAATAATTTGCATTTCCAAGGAAGGTGTAATAATTGAACAAAAGGAGGTGTCCAGCTCTACAAAACGGTCACACGGTAAATCAGATCTGTTCCACGTGGGAAACTTCTGTTCTCTGAACAGTTACTTTCCCCTTAGAGACAGTCATTAAGATAGCAAGTGCTTAAATGTTGCTATTGATTTCATTGGATAATAGGAATTAAGTGGAATTTTAGAAGTGAACAGAACTACTCTTATTCAGTTGTTACCCACCAGTATTTTAGAGGCACGTCAATGAACTTAAAAGGCAAGGTATTAATTCCACATCAGAAGAGACAGTACAGTTGTGGGTTGCTGTGATCTTGCAACAAGAAATAGAGCTACGTTTTCCAAGGTTGCACACTTCAATGGCTGAGGCAAAAATCCCTGCATATTTTGGCTCCACTTCAGGTGTACCTACAGGATTTCCTCATGTGATGTGTTGAACTGAAGTGACCTGTGCAAAGAAGTACAGCCGAGGAGGAGTGGAAGAGTGTACAGGGGTCCTATCATGCTGTATACATGCGATCGCTGTGGGTACCCACTGCAGGTACCCACTGCAGGAACTACCTGGCATCCAAATGGGTGCTGTGTCTAATTAATGACACAATCAAAAGTATACTTCATTAGAAAAGGGTTCCTGACATTATTGAAAGAAAATTAGTATATTACCATTCATACAAGTGATAGAATGACATGAATGTGCTCTTTGAGAAGCATTCATATGTGGCTGTTAGGAGGGCATTAGTCAAGCCTTTCACTTCTGAAATTAAAGGAAGAATGCTAAATTTTGTGAAAGGCATTTTCTATGAGTAGTTAAAAGAAATAGAAAAATATTTTGTATCAAAATAAATGAGGTGATTGAACTAGAGGTGCAATCTATTTGGACTTGGTTATTCTTGAAACAAGTTTTTTAATTATTTTTTGAGTATGTTTGAAAAATATTTGCAAAGGGTGTTCTGATGCCAGCAATTGTAGTGTAGTCAGGAGCTGGTGAAAAGCTCTTCAGGTGGTCATTCAGTGTATACATTAAAAGGCAAACCTAATTAAATATTCTTGATGGATTTGTGTGTTTAGCCTTCAAAGGTGCTGATTCATAGAATCATAGAATGGTTTAGGTTGGAAGGGACCTCAAAGATCATCTAGTTCCAACCCCTCACCATAGGCAGGGACACCTCCCACTAGAACAGGTCACTCAAGGCCTCATCTAACCTGGCCTTGAACACCTCCACCCCCAACTCTCAGATTCCTCAGAGAATCTATTCCAATGCTATAATTTAAGCCACTCACATGAAGTGCAAATGATTCTTTTTCTCATTCCAGAGCTATATGTGCATCTAAACACTGCTATCCTCTTCCCAGACTGCTTTTTCTTCCTTAGGTTAAACTTTAACCATATTTGTAATCTTTCCTCATAAAACACATCTTCCTGCACTTCAGTTGCTATTCCTGTTTCTCTAGACTCTGCTTACTGGCCCACATCTTTAGAGTAACACATGGAAGGTCTTGTTCAAAACAAGTGAGAAGACAAGTGGGAGAAGTGCTTCAGCTGAAACAATGCCAGTACTGAAGTGGAAGGATGAAATCATGCACTGCTTAGACCATCCTGTTTGCTATACCCTCCAGGTTGCAGGAACTCTTTGGGAGAGGGAGTTTCTGGATCACGCACAACAAGCAGAGTCCAGAATCTGGAATTATTTTATGTCCCTTGAAATTAAAAGGGAATTGTGTAACACTAACTTGCTTTAACTTAGTGTAGTTTTCAGTGCATTACTTGATGTGGATTGAGTGCCATCTGGAGGTAAGGACACATGGAGCTCTGTATGACTGCATGCTGAAAAATAAAATCTCAGTGCTTTATAAATGCAGTGTTCTTACGTGAGTAGGAACTTGAGCCTGACACATGCTGGACATCTGCCACTCAATATAGAGTTCATGACCCATATCAAGACTTGAGGCTGTTCAGTATGTCTCAGAGTAAGACATGAATGTCCAATGAATTTCAGTATTCTGCAGTCACCAATAAATATGTTAGCTCTGGGTGTCCTGTGCCTTTTTTTGGAAAAAGCTCTGGGGAACACATGGACAAGGAGAGCCTTAATTTGTCTCTTCTCTCCCTCTTTCAGATATTTGAAGGCAAACCAGCTTATAGTGCAGTTTTCTGCTCAGAGGACATGGCATATATCATTTTAACTGAACAAGAAGATCCCAGTCTTAAAAGAGAAGGTTCCCATTTGGTGTATGTGAACACAGTTGTCTATTGCAATTCATGTCTGCGCAGAGTGGAATCAGTTCTCCTCACCTGGGTTGATTGCATGATGGACTCTTCCTTCTTCAGACAGCTTAGTTGTCATCTTGAAAACCTTAGTCCTCCAGTTATCACTGTGTTGGGGAAGCCAGGAGGAGAACTGCTTGGTACCATGAATTTAGGGAGTGGGTTGTGTTTTTTTCCCCTCACAGAGAAACTCTTGGATGTTGAGTGATCACAGTTCCTTATCACCTCTTGTCCTTTTGAACTACCTTCTGCTGCTGAAGTTTGATCATAAAAGCAAGTAGCCTCAGCTGCAAATCATAAGTATACACAACTCCACCTCAGTCTGGTGACAGATTACAGCCTGTTATAAGAAGCAATGCTAAAGGCTTCTTTGTTGCTCTCCACCTACAAGGGAGTGTGTTCCTACAGAAGCTACATACAATTCAAAGGGCAAATATTGTGTATACACCCTCTGTGCCCTGCTGCTTGATGCTTTTTCTCTACAGAGCAACAGACCATAAACAAAGTTTACACTTATGTAATGAAGATGCACTAGTTAGCAGGCTTCAGGTATTGTGACAGTTTAGCTTGATGATGGTTTCTCAGGACAACCACAGATTTTAGTAACTACAAACCTGTTAAATTCAAGATTGTAAATTCAAGAGTGTAAGGTTGCTGAGCCAACATGCCTTGTGAGCAAAATGTGAAAGCCTTCTTTCCTGTCAATGAATTTCCATCAGCCAAACCAGAAAAAACACCCCAACCAAANAAGGCCTTTTCCAATGAAAACAGTTCTATGATTCTATGAATTCGAGACGAGAAGTATGAAGAAACAAAAATGTAAACCAACGTGAAAAAAATTTGGTCTTCCTGCCTCAGAAGGGAGGGGTGAAAAAGCACAGAACACATCTCACGTGCCTTCAATTTTATTCTTTAGAGCAAGCTTAAACACGCAGATGACAGAGGCTGAGTCCTTGCCTAACTACATGAAATGCAACAAGCTGCTGCATTTTATTGTGCTGACTTTCAGAAGGGAAAGTATGTTGTTTATGTTGGAATTTATCTGAGCAGGTCTCCATTAATTGTTTATTTTCAGAAGATAAAAATTCAGGAAGGAATTGCCTTTCGGCTGTCATCTTGTTCTTCTTGATGTTGGTGGCAACCTTCTGTAGACTTGCATGGGAAAATGGATGAGATCAGTAGTGTTAGCTCTCTGTATATGGTCCACAAATACAAAGAGAATTGTCTGCTATGACATTGTTGGACAACATCCACCTTTGCTTTTGAAAGAAAATCTGTCCTACACAATGGTATTGATCTCTCTGAGAAAAAGGTTGAAGAGCTTTTTACATGCTATGGAGTCTGTTGGCCAGAACCATTCAACCTGCTTTGTTACCACTGTATTTTTACTGAAGCACTAGGAAACCTGGAGGTCACCCTCAAGTTTCCTCTTCCGTGATCCACTGATGAAGAAGTAATCCATGTTTACCAGAGCCCTTCCGAGTTCAGTGTTCATTCTACTGCCAATAATCTGATTGGCTGAGTTGGGAACTTTGCTTGAGAACACAGGCATATAGTTTGGCAGTGGCTTCTGCTCCTTTTTCTTACCCTGGATAAAACAACAACCATTAGTAAGTTTTCAGAATTACATCCGTTGCTTGTTACAAAAATATGCTACTGAGACTTTTATTAATATCAGCTCTTTCACTTTTGAAATTAGAATTTTTATGTACTTTAAAATGTCACATGTGTGTGCACATGAAAGCATTGAAGAAATAGAGTAAATTAATGGAGGTAGAAAAGAAATAGAGTAAACTATTTTTCCTGTCGTCTTATATGGGAATAGCATAACACAGGGAAATGAATAATCTGCAGATGTGTTGGATAAAATGTCAGCTGAGACAGAAGTTAGCCTGCTCTAAAGTGGTTGTGATATGGGAGGGGGTTGGTTTGTTTTTAATAAGTGGCTTGGATTTCAGCATGAAAAAGCTGCTGGTTCTTGTAGCACTTGTCTTTCTACGGAGTTGCTAATAGCAAAGTAAATCGAACACACGCATATACTGGTATTTTTTTGTGGTGTAGGTAGCAGATGAAAGGCACTTCAGTTCTCTTTTATTTTTCATGAATATTTTATCCTTAAAGCAGTTGCCAATTATGCCTAAGTATGCTTCGCTTTGAAATATTAGCCTGGCTTGACTTGATGAAAACTAAAAAAGAGCCTGGATTACAGTTAGGTGTTTGTTTGAAACTTACCATTTGGTCATAGTCCTTTAGGAAACTCCAGTTCTGGTGCCTTGGAACAGAAAATAAAAATTCAATGGAAAATGGTCTGTCTTTAATTAAATTAGTTACAATTGGTTGTATTCGAATGTCTGTTTAACAGCTCAGATTGATACTTACAGCTCAGCTCATACACATGCAGATTCTTTGTACTGAAACCTGTCTTTTCAGTGGTGAAGCCCAAGGCTTGCTTTATTTCCATACTACATGAGCAGTGTAATGTTTTTACTAAGGAAAATGGAGATAGCATGTCCATAATGTATCCCTTGTACAAATGCAGATAAATTGGCAAAGTCCCAAGTCACTCTAGCACACTTTTGTCCCATGCCTTGAGTTAAACACAGCTTATTTTCCAAATGACTGATAGTCTGCTGGCAGAAGTCCCTGGAAGGAATTCCCAGAGCCATAGTGGTTGCATGCAGACACCCACGGGAGTATTTGTGCAGATAGGCAGCTGTGCTAGCAACAAACTGAGGAGTCAGAAGACCTGAGGTTTGCTCTTCAGCCCTGTTCTATATCAACCCTGTTCTATATAGCACGGGACTACAGGGCAAGGCCTTTGCTTTTCTGTTGCCTGCTTTTCCTGACCTGAGGTGGAGAAAAGACAAGTTCACTTGCTATTGTATAGAAGTACTGGGAGGTCAACAAGAGAGGAGACTATTATCTACAGCTGTTTGCAGGAAGGCTCAAGGGACACCTGGGTTGACTCTCTGAGCTTTGTCTGTACAGTGTGAGATGGAAGCTCACTGATTTAGTGCTGAATCCAGCCCTTCCAAGTTGAGCTCACCTGTACAGCATCTCCGTTTACCACATGGAGCTGGGAGCTGTGCTGCACTCCCCTGGCCGTTGCAGATAGGCCCTAAGTGCAAAGAAAAAGTAACTTCTGTTTGTTGTGTTTGTCACTCTCTATCTTGGTATACCAGCACAGAGGTTATAAATTTCTTTAACCTGCTATGCCAGCCACTATTTGAACATGGTGCTAATTACTGAGAAATGCTGTATTGCAAACATTTACCTATATGTATTTCCAAGTCATGTCACCAACACACACCAGCTTTCCCCATTATTGCTTCTGGGATGGGGATGTGGAGTTGGAGGACAGCTCTCTTCAGGCTGTAGCATGTGTAGTCTGGTGAATCTAGCTTTAAGGATATGTCCTTCACACTTCTGCTCTACCCTTTTACAAGAGTTTCTGTCTTCATGGCTAAGACTGGAGAGGAGGAGATGCATCAGCTCTACGATCTATCGTTTTACCCATAAAAGTGAGTTTTCACCAATATCCATGACTTAGACCCTCAGGAGACAGGCACAGGCAGAGACTCCCTCCTGCTAACTTTGCTAGGGAAGGAGTATGGAAAATGCTGGACCTGTTTGGGGAAAACCTGTGTACACAAATAGGAGAGAGTAATGTTGGCACCATGGCCCTGGCTTTGTGTGAGTCAGAGTCCTGCCATTAGCCTTTTACTTAGGTAAAAGGAGCCAGACAGTAGCACAAATGCATCTCTGAGGACATCAGAGGTGTGATTTGTACTTCCTCCAGAAGGCTGAGGGGGAGAAGGGTTTTCAGATGGTTTATTTTACAGGTCTAAAAAATCCTGAGAGAGCTGTTCTGTGTCCTCCCTTCCACTTTGCTGGTGTGCAGCCTGATTTTACCTTTTTTTCCCAAGGAAGTCTTCTAATAGGCATGCTCATGCTGTGTACTGAAGGACAAATGTAAACTCTCACAACATATGTGGGAGAGACAGAGAGAATGCTCATTTGGGGTTCCTTTAGGTCAGTGGTGTCTACCCAGTCACAACTTAGATTGCATGTGTACATGTACTCTAACAATGGGGCATGTTGAGTAGATTGACAGTGGATTTGGAATACAAAATCATACTTTGGCAGAACACTCTGTTCAGCTTCTATTTCAGCCATTTCCAAGAGTAGGAGAAGAGGTGATAATATCACTGTGTCTGTAGTGAACTGTAAGGGTTGGCACATCTACACCTTCCTCATGAAAATCTCTGTGATGCTACAAGATAACTTAGCGTGCAATTCTGTGCATCTCTTTTCAGCTTAAGCCCATCATGTCAGGAGGTATTAGTATGGATTTTGTCCAGTGAAGGAAAACAGAGGTAAGACAGAAGAAAGAAAGGTGTTAGGGTCTGATCCAAAGTCCCTGCAGAAGAAAGTTTCCTCTAATACTGTAAACTTTGCATCAAGCCTTAAAACTGTCAGGCAGTATCAATACCATCGTCAAGATCTTAAGTGGAAGAGGCATGAACAAGTGACTTACCAGATTTTTCTTCTTCTTTGTTCAGCCTCCACAGACTCTCTCCAAACCTTATCCTGTTGAACCTGGTCCTCCCGCAGTGCTGCCTGCTTGTCTGGCAAGGCCTGAGTAACTGGGTGTGCAGCAACAGCTCTTCTGGGTTGGGTGCTGCTGAAAGACACAGATGGAGCTGAGGCTGCTTGCCCCCAAGGTGTGGTTGCTGGTTCCCAAGATCTAACCAAAGTATTTCTCCTGAATCCAGAAGCCTTTCCCAGCTTGTCCATTTTGAGAGTCGCTGTATCTTCGGTATTGTTAGGTATATTGTGACTGCTAGGAAACTTAAACCTGCTATTATTTGCATTTTCCAACCTCCTTCTCTCCTAACATTTTCTTCTAGCTGTTGATTTGGAGCACTTTCAGAAAATGAACCTGCACAGCAGCACTGACAGGCAATGTTCAGCACTATTTTACTTCCCTCTTATTTAATGCTCTTTCCTACTGCTTCCTGTTACTTTGTTGCTTGAATGCTGATGGAGCTTTCATGGTAATGCCAATTTTGTAAGAAATAACTGTTACTGAAAGCCTTTGGATCTCCTGCTGTAACCAACAAGCTCCTACCTTATGAGGTGCTTGCAGCTGAGATCACCCTCTACTGAAAATCCTCAGAACAATTAAAATCTGATTTGGCAGCAAAAGGTGCTGTGGAGACTGCTGCTGAGTATGTCAGGAGGGCTTTTGTTGTGGTTATGTAGCAGAAGCAAAATCTCTTGGAAGCTGCTGGTTTCCCGGGTGTGTTTGCTGTCTCCATTGGAAACAAGCATGACTTGTGACTATTCACCAGGAAAGCTGCAGAGACCCAGCGGGACAGCTGCTGGGGCCTTGAACTCAATTTGTTTAGAATAAGATATTTCAATGTATCTGTGCTTCGAAGGTTCCTTCAGATTTTTTTTTTTCCCCAAAGGCAGCCAGAGATCTTCAAAAATCCTTTTTTACGTACTTAGAGGTTCCCGCGGAAGGTATTAACGCAACCACAAGAAGTAGTTTTAAATCACTTTAAAGGATTATTAGTATACAAAGTGAGAATTTTCAAAACAGAGTCCAAAATATCAGTGTTTGTCTTTAAAATCAGATTGTTGGGCTTTTGTGGTATGAAGTCACTTCCTCAAGTGTTTGTGACCTTGCAGGAAAATGCAGTATTCCAAGTAAAAATTTCCTCTGAAACTCCTGACTGACTTGTTTTTGAGCAGTGTGAATTAGCTTGAGTTGAATTCCATCCTCTCGCTTCATCTCCCTGGTGAATGCTAATAAACTTCAAATCTAGTTTTTAAGGCCAACTTACTTGCTTACAGTGTTGGGAAATACACACTGAATTTGGTAAATAATTCCTTTTAAAATAGTAGCAAGTGTACAACAACTCAAGCACTTCATGTAGCCGTATTTGAGCAAGAAATACTTCTGTGTGTTTGGAAGAATTATTCTGATTTTGAAGACTGCAGTAGCATAAAAAGAGAAAAACTCTACCTCAAATCACAGTGTTTCCTTTAGGTTTGAATACTGTTTAATGGACTTTTTGTTCATTTGCTTCTTTTTCTGAAGTAACTGAAACCTAACCAGTGTTTTTGGTCTCTTTCAGCCAAAAAGCAAAGAAAAAGTCATGTGTCCATAGAGCTTTATCATGAACAGAAGAAATTAACTGCCAACCTGGCCCAACAATTGTCTCTCTTGTGGGATCTGCTTACCCTGCTGCATTAATTCTGGGAATCTCCAAGTTAGAATGTATGCAGCTGGTTGGAGACTGGGGTTTTAGCAGCATCCAACTACTTTTAAAGCAAGCTGAGGCATGTGTGAAAGACCCAAGACATGGGATTTTAGCTCCTGATCAGGTCAGGAAAGGATGCTGTTGGGAAGTTTGTCCCCATGCCTGGAACACCTTTTAATTCTTGTTTACAAGGTTCTTGTGGTTGTTTTAATTGTAACATTTCCTTCAAGTCAATTTCTGCAAATTGGACATACTAATAAACTAAAAATGGTTATTGATCCAGGTACATAGCTTCCAAATGATGATTGAATAAACTGGATGGAAAGATTAGAAACAGGTGTTTAAAGCCTGTGCCATTGAAAAGTGTCTGTGAGGATGCAGGAGTTGCAACTACCTTGGATTTGATGCAAGTGTAGGCTTACAAAGTTCCTCTCATAATATCTTGCTGAAAGTGAACTCAGAGGTTAAAGCCAGAGCTGCTGAGCTGAGACCCCACAACCTCAGAAAAGAAGGAGGTCTTAGCTGAAAATGGTCATGGGATCATGGCTGTTTAAATAAACTGACTTAAAAAACAAAAACAAAATCCCCTCTAAATTATCATAATATGACTTGAAAATATAGCTGCCATTCCAAAACCAGATCACTTAGAGTTGGTGTTTTGAAAACTGCTCCGATATCTATTGGGACCAGAAGTCATTAAGGGAGTGGTTATCACATAGGTGAATGCAAGGAAGACATTTCTGGGCATTACTTTCTGCATGTACCAGTAGCCCATTTAGGACATTTGCTAGATTAACAGCTCAACAGAACTGCTGTAGATACTGAACTGTTTCTCTTCCTATTACCATCTGCTACCCAACTATTTTATTTGTTCATTACAACATCTCAGGGCATTTAAGCAGGGAGGTCATTTGTGTTGGTAAGACTGATTTACTCTGTACTTTTCATCCTGTAGCAGCATAGATTGATATTTGTCTTCATGCCGTGTGTATCTATAGGTATAATATCTTTATTTTTTCTGGTTTGGGGGCATCAATCTTGAGAAAAGTTATGACTGTCACTGCAGGGGATGGTGAATTTGCTTAGGACTTGGTTTTGGGATTAGTTTATCTGACAAGTAGTGTTGGTGCCTAACATTCTGCAGAAGAACTCAACCAAGGTTAGTCTGTTGTTATTGCCAGAAAAGTGATGATGTGCACTACAGATTCCTCTTCAAAAAAAAAAAATGTCCGTTGTTTCTCCCTATTACAGGAAAAAATGTTGAGAGGATTTTTATGGGCTGAAAAATGTTCAGGTGTTTAGACAAAAAACATCTTTATTTGACCACAAGAGGGTATTGTAGTATCAGTTATGCAAGATTTGAGCTAATGTTTGTCTTTATATGCACTGCCATATTTTTAAGATACACAATTCTGGAAACTGATCATTTACATTGGCAGTAGTTAAGAAAATCAGGTTTTGTATGCCAGTGTTTGGTGTCCTTATTCAGAGGCAGTTTCTGAGTGTTTGGGATTTTTTTTTTTTTCCCCTCTAAAATTTGTGTTGTTTTTTCACAGTAACAAGTTTCTTGAGTCTTGGGAGGTACCCGCAGGTTTCACTGGAAGACAGGGACTTCAGAAACACTGAAATACTTCATGGAGATTGCTTGATTAGGTGCAATCACAAAAGGGAAATAATAACAGGAGATGGATGTGCTGCTGCTTTGGTTGGAAGTGAATGTTGGTCCGGGATAGGCATTGTCAAAGTCAGTGAGACTCATCTACTTGTAGAAATAAGATCTGAGATCTGTTTTAGCTCATTTGTGTTCCTCAGATTTCTCATTTACATCCAAGTCTTCTACAGTAAACATCCAAAGTTGGTTTGCACTTTTTTCGTGAGTCAGTATCGTATTCATAGAATCATTAAGGTTAGAAATTACCTTTAAGTCATCTGTGAAGAATTAATTTTTGAGGGGTTTGATAGTGCTTTGATGGACAGCAAAGCAATTTTCATATTTAAAGGAAAAAAAAAACCGCTTATGAGATGTTGCAAAGATTTAAGAAACACACATTAAAATCCACAGATTCAGTGTATATGTCATATGTGAATAAGAGACAGGAGCAAAATGGTCAGCTGGAGGAGAGGGCAATGCTCTGGGAGACCAGCTTTTCAGAGCAGATTGCCATGCAGACCTCGGACACTTCCTGAATGAGGTGGAGATCTCCATGCAAATCTCTCACCGTGAGCAGTATTGCCTGCCTCAAGTGGTGGTGATATTGGCATTGTCATGCCCATCTTCCTCAAACGATTGAAGATCAGTGAATTCAGCAAGATTGCAAGCTGGAAGATGGGTCATGTCAGTGATTATCAGAGCAGTGTGTGAGATGATTGGTCAGAGGACACTGAGCAGAGAGGTGATGAATGGCAGGGCGTTGCTCCAGTGCATTCTCATTAGCCCTGAGCATTAACCACCAGGAGCCCTGAAGAGCACGAAGGTGACAGATCCAGCTGAGAAGGAGGAGCAGAGTGCCTTGGGCCACTGTGTGCAGCCAAAATGAAAACAAATCCTGCAAACTACTAGTTTTGGGGTAAAGCTGCTTTTAAATGATTATGTAGCTGCTTGATTAAAAGCCTTGTGCACTAAATTTTGCCATAGCTTTCACAAAAAGCCAATCTTTTCTTAACAGAGTTCTGCTGAGAGAGTCTGGCAGGTTGAGTGTCTGTTGTGTCGGCAGTGTACAAATACCACCAAGGGAATGTCTGCTTCCAGTGACACAGTCTGACACTTCAGAATAAAATCAAAGCTGTAATTCAGGCTGTTAGCAATCTGGTGGTGTGTTAGGGGTTTTGGGTTGTGGTTTTTTTT
>VWYK01068019.1:604-25103 GCA_013399775.1 Semnornis frantzii
GTTTTGGCTGAGTGATCTAAAACACAGGTAGAAACTAATGAATCTCTAACATTTGTTCTTCGCAGGCTGCAAACAGTTACCTGAGGGATCAATGGTTCCACTCTTTGCAGTGGAAGGTAAGTTCTGTACTTCACTGTCTTCCTTGTCTGCCTCTAAATGTACTTTTTAGCATTTCCTATTCTATCATTGTAAGTACCCTGAATGGATATAGTCTTTCTCTTAAAGAAAACCTAAATCAGAACATGTGTGCAGTTTCAACTTGTTTGTATCATGAAGTGGACAAATTAACTTATTTCATGGCCTAGCTTTATCAACCTGTGATTGATTTAACAACAAAAAAAAAAAGTAAATAGCCAGTAAATTCACTTTTTTAAAAAGAGAACAGAGATTGGGTGGTTTTGGTTTTGTACTGAGAAGTCAGAGCTGTTGCCAAATAACTGCAGCCTAATCATATCCTCTGGAGTCTTGGGATACTTGGGGTTGTTTGGTCAGTTGGTTTTTCTCTTTAAGAGAAACTTGCTGTAAACAGCATCAATTTGTGTTTATGCTTTAGGACAGTTGGAATTTAAAGGCAGTCTGCATTTGAGAGGTCTCATTTTCAGTGTAGACAGTTGACTGACTGCCCTAAGTAGGGGAAGTGGATCACAGTGACAACGTTGTCTCTCAAAAGCAGCACATTCTTCATGGAGAACTGTAGCTGCTGACCTTTGGGTGGAATCTGTAGGGATCTTTGATGCAGCTGGAAACAAGTTTTGGCCAGATGCTGAATATGGTTGTCCTCTCATGTCTTGTGGTGGGAAACACAAGCGGTAGTTTTCAGTTCAGGACTTGTCTTCGGCGACGTTCCGGTGAGGTCAATCAGGTTGGCTGTATAGCTTATCAAGATGCCAACCTGCTGACAGCAACCACATGTGAAAATATAAGGTAGTCCCTCCCACCAAACTGATTTTGTTGTAGGTGTGTTTGATCGGTGCAAAATAGCTGTATGACAAAACTAGAGTACTGGTGTGCTTTGTATCGCCATCAGCGCCTGGCACAATCATATTCGGAGCGGATCCAGGTTCTTATCAGTAAGAGCCAAGTGTGGAGATCTCCCTTTCCCAGACCATTGGCATAGTCTCCAGCCTGTTACTCCGATTGCCCAAGTGAGTGTGGGACAGTAGTGCTGATAGTAGAAGGCTTGGCTGTGGTGTGGCACTTTATTTTGCCCTCTTGACAGTATCACTAGCACAGTCCCTAGCCAGTCTAGCTTTCTTTGCAGCTCCTGAGGATAACAAAGAGCTTGAAGCATGCAGAGACAGTATCTCCATGTGGCTGTTATTTTGCCTCCTGCTTTTGCAGACAAGGATAATCAGAAAAAGCATGGACAGAAACGATGATGGAATTTCTTATTCTGCCCTTTCTCCAGGTAGAATTTGCTGGGGGCTTGTGCCTGCTTCACTCCTGCAATGAGGAGATAATCAAGGTTGGAGGGTAGCTACTCTTGAAAAAAAAACAGTGAGGAGCGGTAAAGATGCAACCTGGCTCCACTACCACCCACCCCATCAATTAAATGATAAAAAAAATGCCCTAGACAGAATGACCTGGCTTGCTCACATGCCTTTCGGTCACAGAGAGGAGGCTTTGCTCTGTGGGAGTTGTTTTTAAAGGAGTATTTCTTAAACTTTCCAATGCTTCTGACCAAGCCTCTCATTTTGGGAAACTCTGAGTAATATAACTGGTTGCAAAGTAGAATTTATTTTTGCTTCCTTGCTTCTCTCCCCACCCCCATTAAGTTAGTTTCTGAAAAACAAGTGAAACATTATCTTGATTTGAAAGACCTTCCCTTCACCAGGAATAGCAAGTAGCATTTTCCCATAAGAACACTGACAGGGTTTAGTCACTGCCCAGGTACTCTTCTTTGCTAAAATGGAGGCAGTCGTGATGGGTTTCATTGCTCAAGAGTTCAGAGGAAGAGCACATGGTAACTCTGTGCTCTTTACTTTGATGTTTGGCATGTTTGAGATCGGAACAGAACTAAATGTCAGACAAGCAGCATATCTAGACGGAGGGTAGTGGAATGCGGTTCTGTGGTCTACCTTAGTAAAGTTTATTACTTTACTAGCACCACAGGCCGTGACTGTAAGAGCCAGGTGCCAAGGCTCATCTCACTCCATAATTTGTATGGTTTGATGATTAAGCAGGTAGCGAGGGAACCCACAAAAAACCAGGAAACGTATTCTTTTGGAATGGGTCATTTACACAAAGCCCCAGCTGGCAGAGAGATCACCACAGCTGCATTGTAATTGGGTGGTTGTGCTGATGAATGAGAGATTTGTCCAGTGGTCTTGCAAATAATAAGTCAAAACATTTCTGTGGGCATGCAGAACACAAATGCAAGCTGGTGCAGATAGCTGAAGCAGTTATTTGAGGGAAAACATTTAGTAGAGATGAGCTTGCTATTGTTTGTGCTCATGTGGCTGGGAGCATTTAGGGAATCTGGCTGAACCCAGAGCCCCACTGTATGTGCACTGGATGTCAGTGGAGCAGCAGACCTTTACTTCCTTGCCCAAATAAGGCTGGAGGAGTACATTATACAGATGCCAAACTGGTGTTCCAGGAGTTTTCAGCAGTAGGGATTGCCCCCTGCCTCCTAAATTGCAGTAGGGGGAGCAGAGTCATTTTTCTCAGTGTCATACTGAAGCCTTGGGAGTCAGATGCTGCCCATAATCAGAGCTACCTGGAAAATGTCTCTCTCCAGTGAAAAGGTGTTTGGGGAAGCTCTTTATGCTCAGGCACATGCTGGTTATCCTTTGGTCTTGTATGAAGGTGCTAAGGTCTGTGTGAGAGCTTTTATGTGGTGTAGCTGCAAAGATTAATGTGCTGTGGGAATTCAGCTTGCCAGCCAGCGACCTGGAAATAAGTTTTGTTCTAGAAGCAGACATTGAAATAAAAGTCAAGAATAATTTCTTTCTGCAGCTCAGAAAATAATAAAAGAGATGCTACAGATAAACAGAAATAAAAGAAAGCCAAACACATAATTATCCACGTTTTAGATCCAGCTCCAAGAGGTTTTATGTGTCATCCAACTAAATAGCTGTCAAGATGCTTACACAGCTTTTTAGATGTGACTTTCTCCTTGAATACAGTGCTCATTGGAGAAAGCATGGATGTGGGGACAGACTGTTCCTTATGTAGTCATTTTTTTTCCTTTGGATTTTCCATTTCACACCTCACTTCCCCCACCCCCTGCCAAGGGTTGCTCATAATTCCTCATCTGATCTGTCTGTCAATGTCTCACAACTCCTAAAGGATTATTGGTCACCTCAGCCTATTTTTATAAATCCTAATTTCCCTCAAATTACAGCTAAACCAAACTATATTTGTCCAGAAAACAAACAACAACTTAAACAAGTGTCCAGATTGCCAAACATAAACAAAGCCACTGTGTAAGAAGTTTTCCTTTCAACCAGAGAGGTTGGATTGAAATCATGATATGTAATCTTTGGTATGTGGAAGCTGATAAGTCATAACTTTGTATCAGTAAAAATAACAACACTTTCTGTGAATATACAGAAGGGCATAACACATGCAGCTCATTGCCCTTTATGGCTCTAGGCTAGATAGAGTGGAACCAACCACTTCTGTAGGGGATGAATGCAGCTAAGCTTGGCTTCTGACTAGTAATTTTAGGACACACACAAATAAGCAGATATGTACCCTTGGCATCTTCCTAGAGAGTATTCAGCTATTTCGTTGCTTCTTTTTATCTTTCCATCTTTAGGCTAAGGACTTGCTGTGTATTTGTACAGTGACTAGCACATAGAGGGATTTTGAACCCTATTACACCATTATTAGTATTAGTCATTAAAAGACCCCCTAGATTGATTTAGTACCATGTTGCACTTGAATTAAAAAGAGACACCAGTGAGGTTTTCAGGTCTTATGGTACGGAGTATAGGTATAAGTTTACATCTGGTTTGGAGAATACACCTGAAACTTCCACATGGCATCTTCAGTTTTCTAGCATGCTTGATAGTATACTCTGAACACCCTCATTGCTTGTGTTTTCTAGTTGGCTGAAAGTTGTAGCAATGAAACATGTCACTTGATAGCCTTTGGGAGAATGTCCTGGATTGACACAATAGGGAAAGAACAGACCTAGGTCTGCAGTAAGACGTGAAACATGACTTAAGCTGAGCTTTGTGTGCCTCTTACTCGTATCTTCTAGAAAGGCCTACCTGACCTGGATCTTCTACAAAGGCTTGCCTATACTTTGTCTTTCCTGCTGATACTATTAAACAGTCCTTGACTGTCCCCTAACGAGAAGTGCTGCTTGTTAGGGGTTTTACCCATCAGCACAGACAGCACAAATGTGTTAACCACGTTAACAAATGTGTTTAGGTTGGAAGGGACCTTTGTGGATCATCTGGTCCTCTCTCAACCAACACTGTCCTCCTTCTTGCTCAATGCAGGGTATACTTTGAAGCTGTATGAGGCTGCTTTGAGCTGAGCTGTGAAGCCCCAAACCCAGCAGTTATTTGTGTGTGATCTCAGAAGTGCTGGGTGGAGGGGAGCTGCCTGTGCTTGTGCACACCCTTGCCTCGCAGTCAACAGTCACATTACCTTTGCTTTAAAAAGAATTTTCTGCACAGATGCTATGTTTTGATTCCCATATATTGGGAAACTGGAACAATGCTGTCATTTGGGATTTGCAAACATTTTGCTTTGAATGCTGAAACAAGCAATGTTGGCTTTCATTCAAGAGCTTCAGTTTTGGATTAGCACTTTGCTGGTTCTCATAGGGAGTGTTGTATTCTATGCCTTCAGGAAGTAGATAATGGCATGCACGAGCAGCCTTACTAATTGCAAAGGGATTGACTGCCCTATACAGTCACCCTTAACTTGAATGGTGATGTGCTCTGTAGTCTTTACTATGTCCAGGATATGAATACCTTGTTTATCAGTCCCAAATATTTTTTTATACAATAGCTGCAGGCAAGTATCAGGTTTTGTATGTAATAGTGAAAGTTCAGGAGGAATTACCTTTCTGTGCTTTTAAACTGCAAAAAATTAAGTTGAGAGAAACTGTTCTCGAACATGTGGTAAAGCCTTCGTTGTGTAAAGCACCTTTAAGGTTTTGTCACCATGGAAATGATTAAAAATAGTGCTGATACAGGAGTGAGGTTTATATAGAATTTAAATGATGGCATTAAAGAAATTGATATGCTCAAAACTATGAGATCAGGAAAAAAATCACATTGGTTATGGTTAAAAGGACCCGTCTCTGTAATTGGTATTTAATCACCTGGTTTCTGGTCTGAGAGAGGAAGCTTTGATACCCTGTAAAAGTGCAATAGCCTTGTGCTGTACTGCATGGTGAAGATACCATTCAAAGAGCTCAGCAGTTCTTTGGAGTGGCAGGTCCTGGACTTCTGACCCTCTCCTTGGTGGTTTCACAGCACACACAGCGGTAATTGTCTTAGCTGTTTCTTTGCTTTCTTTAGCTGAGAACTGAAGGCATTTCACAGAAGTTTCCATTTTCTGTTGTTTTGAGGTTAAACAATGGATAGTGATCGTACAATCAGGCCGACTGTGGAGTTTTTCTTTTGTGTTTGTGTACGAGTCAAGAGCATATTGATGGGAACCTAAGCTGTGGAATTAAATTCTGCCTTTCAAAGCCTCAGGATTTGATGACGCACAAGTTTTGGAGGAGCAAGTGTCTTGCTTTGACAGATTAAACAGCAGCCCACAAGTTTTTGGTTGGTGGTTTTACTCCTCACAGTGATTGCGCAGGTATCAGTTGTGGGAGACCATGAACAAGATTTTAAGATAGCCAGAGCCTTCTCCCTCCAGGACTCTGAGCATCCTGATAGAGTTTCAGACTCAACTTTATACTCCTCAGAGAACAAATGCAGAGTCTCGAGTAGTGTTAATGGATCTGTGTTGCCAGGAAGAGCAATTAGAGTTTTCTGGTGGAACACAGTGGTCCCAAAATATATCTTGGCATTTTTCAGTTCTTGGTGCCCTCTCTCATAGTTAGGTCAGTGTTTACTTCCAGGATTCATTCTTCTTTTGTATTTGCAAGATAATGTGAAATGCAGCTGGGACTCGTCATCCAGTGACATCTCTTTGCTTTTCATGTGGTGATTGATAATGCTGCCTGGTCTGTAGTCTGAACAACCTCGTTGTAAGTCCACTTCTTCATGAACATAGGAAGTCTATTGACTCTCCAATTTCTTGCATGAGTTTGACAGTCTCAGATCATCTGTTACCAGAAGTAATTTGAAAAATCTTGGCCTTGTTTCCTGAGATTTCAGTTTGCTAGAAGTAGCAGGAGAAAGGCATCGATCTCACTTTGGGAAGTGGAAATGAGTAGGTGAAAACCAGACAAGATGTTAACAGAATTTTTTTTCTTTCCTCTTTTAATGGTGAAGTTTTAAGATCTGTAACAGGTAGAATGGTTAAGTTATTTTAAGCTTTCCCTGCCTTTGCCTTAGGAGAATACCTCATTCTTTCTGGAGAATATCAGGGCAGGTTCCTCTCATAGGGTACATCTGCAGCAGTGGCAGCTGATCACTCTCTCTGCTCTGCCTTGGCTTAACATGAATCACTTTAAATCTGGGCCCTGCATATCTGTGTCAGCACAGCACTTTGTCCAGCCAGAAGAGGCTCTCGGCAACATGCTGAAATAGATGCCAACCTGGATTGGAGCTGCTGCTCTGAGCTGCTCTGCCCTCATCCAGCCATATGCCTGCTTGGTTTGTATACCCATAGATACATCCTGCATTGCCAAAGCAGGATTTTTTAGGGGGACAGAACTCAAGCCAATTAATGGCCTAACAGTGACACGTGAGTACAAACTATATGGTTATTTTCTGTCTTACTTCAGCTATGCCAGGACCAGCTCTAAATTTTCCTCTCTAGACTTGGATGCTATCCTATGCAAACTGATATTAGGTCTGAAGATAGAGGGGTGTCAAAAACAGCTGAATAAACAGGTCGACTTCTTATTGTGTACTTAGGTCTCAACTCTGAAGAGGAGTAAATACAATTGCTGGAGTATGTTGCTTCTCAGGAATGCTGCACTGCTGGCCAAGAGGGTTTATTGGTTTTGTCCTGGCAGATTGCTCCTCTGCATTATTCCAGGAGTGACCTTACAACTAATTCTTTGCAGTTTGGGACTTAAAGGTCATGGAGACCACTAGTTTCACCAAACAACAACTTCTCATTTATAACTGTGATAATGTAGAACTGCACCAAAATTAGTCTTTTGGTTAGGTTCCTACCTGCAGAAAAATCTGTTTACAGGAGATCTCTTATGAAGACAGGGCGAGATTGGTAGCCTTTCCCAGGAGTGTAATTACCCTCCTTGTATGATGCATCGGGTGTGAAAACTGAACTCAGGGAATTGACACATGCTAAGTGCCTTGTTAAGCTGCTGTCAAGGCCCCAGTTTTGCATTATGGATGTTATGAGGGTTCTTGGCGTCAGAAGAGCTACATGAGCCTGAAGGAGTAAAGGGGATCTAGGTGTTGTTTCAAATATCTTTCTTCTTGCACAGTTTTGTCCTTGCATTTATTTCTTCTAATACAGTTGGTGTTGAGTGCATCATAGTATACATAATGAATTAGAGGGTTCTAAAACTGCTGTGAATATCCACCCCTCCACAATGGTACATTGTGAGTGTCACAGCCTGTATTGTCTGCCCTAGCTTTCGCTGTAAGTCACATGTTCATCTTGTCTGTCATACCTTCTTGTCTTTTCCCCTCCCAGGATAATGATTGTTTCAAAATGAGACAAAAAGTATCAGAGAACAGTGCTAGTGAAGATATGTCTGTCCTCATTTGGAAACCATTGCATCATAGCTATTTACCACTGCCTGTGCTCTGCTGCTCTTTACTTGAGATGCTCTTTATTTAAGATGGCAATGCTAGATGAGGTTGTGTGACCAGAGGCAAGATCAGTCAAGGATAATGAAACTGTTGTTAGTGATTTCCACTAACAAATGTGAGGTGGGCAGTGGTTCCTGTAGCACCCCAGCGATCTGCGATCCTCTGGAGGAAGCTATCCATGGGATCAGAAAGCGGAGTCCTGTGAGACTTGGTTCAGCAGCACAGCATTTGTGCAAAGGAGAGATTAAAAACCAAGCAAATTGCAGAGCTTCAGAGGCATTTTGGTAGGCTAAAGAGTTGCAGGAGATTTGGGGTTTTGTGCTGATGTGGCACAGTAAGATGCTGCATGAAAACACAGAAGAAATTGATGGGACTGTTTCAGGTGCAAATGCAGCTCTGAAATCTGGTATCTCCCTGTGAGAAACTGGAACATCCAGAGCTCCAAAGCCCAGTGATTTGAAGACAGAAATACCCTGCTTTTCTGAAGTCCCTTTTAAGATGCTTGCAAGCATCACATCAGTATCCAGTATCTGTGCTCTCCCTAAGGCTCTGCAGCCGCCTTCTGACACAAACATGCTCCTTGAGCCGTGCACATCTCTCTTGCTGACGACATTGATGATGCAGGTGCACAAGAGGGAGAAGCCAATTTCAAAGCCATTTATGGTGCTGAAGTGCTGGAAACTCAGCAGAACAATACATTTGCCAAGGAGGTGAAAGTGAAACAGGTGGGTAAACGTCCATTTGGAAGGTTCTGCTGACTGGCAAGAGGGGAGGAGGGCAGGAAAAGCCGAGGGTGCCCACTGCTAGCAGTGCAGAGTAGCAAGGAAAAGGGATGACGTGGCTTTTTAATCTGGTTTGCATATCTGGTGAGAAATAATTGCTTTGTGTGCTGCTCACTGCTACCTAAGCTTACTGGCATTTCCCGGAAAGTAGAAGGAGGATAGATTATCTTTCAGAGATTATTTTTGTGAGCAGTTACTACAATGTGTAGCCTTAGTAGCTATCTAATACAAATTTGAGGTAGTTTCTCAGGTGGCAAGTTCTTCCCATCAGAATTCTCAGTTGCCTGAAATTACTGGTGTATGGTGTGCAGCCTCGCAGATGAGGCAGCATCCTGTTTTCCTGGTAATGACCAGCTCTGTCATGCTTGGGTGGGATCTGAAGTGTCAGCGTGGGGTTTTCTGCACAGCAGGTATGTTGCCTGGCTATTCTCCACGGTGGCCTTGCACGCAGCTTTCCCTTTGGCAGGCCTGGTCAAAGTGCAGTGATGATAAGATTGTGCTTTTTTTCCTACACATTATATCTCTTCTCTGTGGTGGCGAAGTCATCTGTTCCCACCAAAGGCTGAGAGCTGGTAGGTGTCAAGGACTAGACACAGCCATCATGTGTGGAACTTAAAGTGTGTGAATGTAAAAGTATTTGGGACCAGGATTGGTTCAGCTTGTGTCAGAAGCACTTGGTAGTGGTAGGTCTCTATACAGAAGCACATAGCAAGGACCACACCTAGGTGGCAGTTAATGTCACAGTGCTTTGTGTCTTCTGCTTTCTAACTGAACTTCACAGTCACACAGTGGCTACTGTAGTTCATTGAATACTATTCCCTTGCCCTTATACTGCAATGCAGTTAGTCCACTGAAGGTTTTGGAAAGTGTGAAGTGTATATGATACACACATTCCTGCTTTTCATCTAGTACTATGCTGTTTTGTTTTGTTTTGTTTTGAAATGGAAATTTTGCTGACTCAAGCTCATCCTGCATAATCTCAAATACAGGAGCACATCAAGCTCATGCCACTCTGGAATCTGTAGGTTGTGCCAGAACACTGAGATCCTGACGTCCAGACAGTGTCTGTGTTGAACATTTACTGCTCTGGAGAAAAGGGACATAAATGCTGCAGCAGGCAGCAGTGAGGTCCTGAAAGAGGAGGAGATAGTTGTGCCTAAACATGTTTGAAACCTTCCCTCTGATGATGAGTCAGAGGCTTGTTAAAGTGCCGTAGATCAGGCAGGGTGACTGACTCCTCCCTGATGGTGTGAGTCCAGCAGCTTTGATGTGAAGATTTTTCTCCCTCATTCTTCATAAGAATTTAAAGCAATTCAGGAGGATTTGTAACTCCTCCAAACCTGCAGTTAGGGCCAATGTGTACACTTACATGTGGGACAGCTGTTGTACTTAAGTGACTGAAGATTTTCCTCTTGTCCAACATCAGGAAGTGTTGTAACCTTCTGCTTAAAGAACAAAACTGAGAACCAACACAACTAAATGCCCATGGCCAATGTGGTTTTTTTTTTTCAAGTATTTCTTCTTCTGGGGAGATGTTGCATGTGATGTGCAACCCAAGAGTGCAGCTGTGTCTCTACCAACACATTTTGCAAGTAGGGAGTGGCTTGTGCTCCTGCTAGAAATGTATCTGCAGTCATAGTGAAATTCCGCTTAGCCAAAGCAACATTAAAAACAAACCCCAGCTCAGCTCCGGCACGAAAAATACGGAACAGCAGTTGCTGTGTGCAGGATGAAAGCTGATGTTTTGCCAACCTGAAGTGTAAAGCTGGTGCTGGAACTGGGGCCTGAAGAATGGGAGTGTTTGCCAAAAGGAAATGGAAGCAGGGATGGAGGGTTTCGGGGAATGCATCAAAGCCAGCCGTGCCAAAAAGCGTCTCCCCTGCGGACAGGTCTGATTACGCCAGTAACCGCCTCAACCCGTGCAGTGTGTGGCTGGAGCCACACTTGGGCTTTTGTGTTTTCTAGCTGGGAATGTAGCGTCTCAAGTGTGTGGCTGATGGAGAACTGGGTTTGGATGGGCCAGCTGTGCTTCTGCCTCTTAGTGACCAAAGGGCATTATGCAGGGATTTGGGAGAGAGGCAAAACCAAAGCCCAGCAGAAAGCAAAGCCCAGTTGCTCTGCTTGATAGTGGGGTGGTCTGCTAAAAATAACTTCTTGCCTTCCCACTTAGGGGGCTAGAAGAAAGCCACAAATTTTTAGTTGCTTTCAGGTTTTGGAGGTGCATTCACTGTATATGTGTTCAGGTTGGTCTTCAGTGGAACCCATAAATTTAAGATCTGCTTGCCCAGTGGTTTTGGTTTTCTTTTTTCCCCCCTTGGATAGAATAGCTTTCCCTTCCCATCTTTTTATCCCCCTTGATGCTGAAGGATATCTTTGCAGTAGTCTTGAGGACATTGGAGAGCAGAACCCCAGAAGGGTGGTCAGTCAAGTGACAGCTGTGTGCAAAGAAGGTGGAGATACATATGTAGATATATAATATGCTTCAGGAGCAAGTTCTGAAATGCATTGATGTTACAACTGCCCAGTGTCGTGCTGGGATGTGAGTGAGGAGGCTGCTCTGTGGGCTTCCAGTTCCACTTTACACTTCTTTCAATCCAAGCAGAAATGTCTTTTGTCCTTTTAAAAATTTTGTTTATTTCAGCATTCTTTTACTTTGCCAGTGGTATTGTCCCAGTGGTGTCAGAGCAAAGGACAAACTCTGTGCCTGTGGGAAGTATCTGTGTGGTTGTTCTAGCCTGTGCATTAGTAACAGCTGAACCCACGTCACCACTTGCTGAACCCGCTGAACTCTGTCAGCTCTGAAACAGTGCTGATCCAAGAGTTTGCAGGTTCTTGCCTGGATTAGCTGAGATCTGGAGCAAGGTGGTAGACACTGGTGGGAAAAACATAGGTGAACAAATGTAGACTGAAAAAGGGGGATGGGAAGACATTCTGATGGGGAAGCACAACAGGTTATCAACATTCATCTTGCTTGCTGTGACTCCAGTGCATGTTGATGGCGCTTTTACTTTAGGGTGCCAGGATCTAGCAATTAACCTAGAGGCCTGAGAATCAGAAGACCTCAGTTCTGTTCTGGACCTGACTCACCATACGACCTTAAGGAAATCACCTTAGTTACCTTGCTCTCTTTCTCCTTCTTGCTTTTAATCATCAAGACCGTGAGTGACTCAGGACAGAGACTACCACTCGATACATATATTCAGAGCATAGATTCATGGGTGCCAATCTCAGTGCAGCAAATAATGACAATTTTATCAAGATCTTTTTTATATGGATTGGCAAAACATGAAGGTTTATTTAGAGCTTAACTGAGTGAGAATCAGCAAGTGTCTACCTTGTAATATTTCCCTTTGGTTCTCTGGCCTATGGCAAGGAGCTCGTGAGCAAGTGAGCCTCAACCAAAGCAACTGTATTCAGAGAAGCAAACAAAGCAGAGAAGTCAATGCACTACAGCATTTGCCACTGGGTAAAATGAAAAAAAATTGCAGAAAATGCCTTGACTTGAAAACACAGTAGAGTGCAAAAGTCTGGTGCTGCTGTTTTGCAACTGTTTTAGAGAGCTGCACGTTATTCTTTCTGTGCAAAACCTTCGGAAGGTCATGAAGAGTTCGATTACTGCAACGTGAGCTGCCTGAGGTCCATGATTTGGAAGTTTTATAATCTCAGCCTGTCTTTTTTGCCTAGAATGGAGCTTTTTATAGACTTGGTCTTTTCAGCTAAGGTGAGCTTTTTTTGT
The DNA here is from genome assembly GCA_013399775.1 of Semnornis frantzii. Classification (NCBI taxonomy): domain Eukaryota; kingdom Metazoa; phylum Chordata; class Aves; order Piciformes; family Ramphastidae; genus Semnornis; species Semnornis frantzii. Next base: position 12,997 of record VWYK01068019.1, read on the forward strand.
TGTTTTGGTTTGGCTTTTTAATTCATATTGGTGAATTAACTTAGTGTAGAAGGCTTTCAGTGGATCCACTTGATTTAAACCCATCTCTGGCTATCAGGGAAACTTGTTAGCAGAAAGTTACATATTATTCAGAATACCCTGACATCCCGTGGTGCCTGCTAGAGTTTAAAGCAGCATATGGATCCAGCTGAGTTCTGGGGATGCCATGCCATCTTTTTCTTCTTGGAGGTAATGAGGTAATGGACAAAATGCCAGCAGATGGTGCTCAAGAATACATGGTACAGCTCCTGGACTTCAGGACAAACCAAGTGTGTGTGTTGAACATAGCAAGCAACCCTTCCTCTTACTTGTTAAACAGGGTTTTAACAAAATGTTCTAATTGCAGTGGAGAAAACCATTCTGGTGCCCGCCATCCGTGGTTTTTTTCCCTTCGTAGAGCCGCATCTAGCAAGAAGCACCTCCATTTTCACATAAGCACCATCAACATGAAACTGTAACACTAGCTTGGCTCAGCCATCCCCGCAATGAGCTGGGGAGGACCTCTGTGCGGGAGGCTGACCTTTTCCCTTTTGCTGGAACTGCCCTCGTTGCTCAGCAAGAAATAAACAATTGCTGGCACGCACAGCCCTCCAAGTCAGTGTACGTTCCTGCAGTAGCTCCAGTTTCTCCAATAAAGAAGTGATTAGTTGTGTGCCATTGCACGGTCAAGGGCTGAAGAGCAGAGAGCTAGAATTTAACAGGCTATTCTGGATGATGATTGGCAATTAATTTTTTTAATGCAATGGAGATAGTATTTGCCAACGGGAAGAGAAGTTCCCAAGAGTACAGAACATTTCCTGACCATAAAGGACAGGGACAAAGCAGGGATGAAATTTGGTCATCAAGAAGGCTAACTTCATCTTTCCCTTTTTGGATCGACTGCGCTGGCTGCTTTAAGATGTTCCTGACATGAAAGAGGGCTGAAAAAGGCAGCTGTTCCATGCTGTCCCATTTTGTGCATTAGAGTCTATTTTTCTTAGATGTTAACTGCATCATGATCATCATCCTTGTCCCAGGAAGTGGTGTGTGAACAAGGGCTACAGGATGAGGCCATTATAGGATAGAAAAACATATGAAGATGTGACTCAAAAGAGCTAAAATTTCCTAGGCCCTCATGAACTTTCTATTCACAAAAGTGTTCTGGTGCTTTTAAGCTGATGGGAAAACTCACTGCCTTCAGATTTTGGTCACATTTACTTGCTTAATAACACCGGTAAAGTGATTTTTCACATGTGAACTTCAATTTGTCCTTCTCTAAAATTGCACTGAGACTTAGGTCTTTTGGTTTCTGTGAGACTTAATTAATTAGAGTGATGTGAGAATGAAAGATGCCCTGTCAGTGTCAGCTATTCTGCATGCTGCTGCTTCTGGGTACTACATAAATTTCATGGGTTTGCTTTTAAAGTCAGCATAGAAGGCTTTTGGAATGCCGCTAGCAGTGTGGTTCTGGCTGGTCAGTGACTAGGAGGGTCAAATTCCAAGCTGGCATGTGTTATTTTCACTCACATAAATTGTCACGGGAGCTGCTGCTTTTAGTGAAATCCCACTGAAGCTGGAGTCCCGCTCCAGTATTTTTCTTGCATGTGCTGTTATTAATGATGAGTGGCGTGTGAGCATTTTCAGCAACCAAAGGCATCTTTTACACCTCCAGGTAGAGGGGAGCGAGCTCCTGGCAGCTGTTGACATGCCTGTTCTCCCATACGGGGCTTTACCAGGCAGCTTTGCTTTTAAGCTGGCGAGTGATTGTTTCTCCTTGCTCCGGAGTCAGCGCAGGTAGAATAGAGCAGATGGCTCGGTGCTGGCTAAGTGCTTGCTGATACACAGCAAATTGCTTCTGTTACCCACTGATAGGTTTCAAGCTTTAATTGAGGCTTTCAGCAAGGCGCTCAGCAGTGAAAAGCATTCTGCTGAGAAAAACAGCAGTGGAACCGTGGGCAAAGGTTCAGGACAGCAGAGTTCAACCCTCTTGGGGATGGTTCCTCTATTTATTTATTTATTTCCCTGCTGCTTTCCCACCATCACTCAAGACTTCTGTAATGTTGCCTGCAGATTGCAGCTCAGTGTATCAGTGTGCTGCCATCCTCTGCACTCAAAACATGGAGCCAGAGGCTGGTGAGTTTGGGTTTTCTGTTTGTGGCAGGCTCGACACCTCTGCAAAGGTAGCTGTCTCCTGGTGCTCCCTTTCAGTCACTGCCTGCTCTAAGCAACAGCGGCTTTTGTAGGTTTCCTCTCGCAGAGCAGGGAGTACAGCTCCTGCTGTTTTTTTTCTCTTATGTACGTCAGCATCATCAATTTTAATTTTTAATGGACATCTCTAAAAGGGAGAGGAAACCTCCCTTGCTCCTCCCTCCCCCAAAGCAAGACTGGATCTGACAGTGGAACAAAGATATTTATGGTAGGGCTGTCTGAGCAGCGTCCTGTTGGGTAAGAGGCTTTCCTTCAGCAGCTGTCCCTTAGGCTGAAGGAGCTGCTCTCCGAAATTGAGTCGCAGCTCACCCAAGTAAGGGGCAGCCCAGAGCAGGGCAGGCATAGGGATACAATAACCCAGTGGTCTAGCTCTCATGTTTCCCCTGTTCCTGCTTCTTACTGGGTTTTGAATTATGCTTTGAATCTCATTCCATCATTGTACAGGACTGAGGAATAGATTTCAGCATGGAAAATGAGCTGGCTTTGTTTGGTGCCCTCAGTTAGTCAGGAACGGCTTGCTTCAGGTTAGAGAGCTGACTGGTTGGCTTTGAAGTTGAGAGTTTGTTTAGTGCTGAAATGGGCCTAACAAGAAGACTGTAAAAGAGGCTCTTCATGAATAAGAGAAACTAAACTCTGAGGAAATTCCCCAAGTTTCCCAAAGAGTCTGAGAGATCTCTGGTGACGGTATAAGCTTAAGAAAGCTGGTGGACCCTCTCTGCCCCAAGTTGCTCAGATGTACAGACTTTTGCTCAGTTCTGAAATCCCAAACACGATGATGTCCACAACCTGTGTTTTCATACTGATTTAGCTTTTCAGTGCCTTGAAATGCACTGAAGTGTGGACTGCTGCTGGTGTGGTTTTGTACTTGCATGGCTTTAATTAAAAAGATAATTGGATTGCTTTATCAACCTTTACATGTCAACCCCATGCCAGCCTCTTCTCCTTCCTCTATCAACACTGACAAACCCAAAGCAACTGAAATCTGTATTTTTCTGTATTGTTTTCTTCTGTCACATTTCAGATAGGGGTACAAGGGTGACTGTTTTGTGTTGAGCATCAGATCTGGTGCCACAGTGGGAAGGAAACAACCGATAAGCGGAGAGGCAGCCTGTTCAGATGGTTCCTGCAGAGCTGCCTACTGTGAGCCAAGAGGGAAATGCCCTGTAGAAACCAAGTTCCAAAACAAAATAAACCAAAGCAGATGGACCTTTTGGAAAGTCCTCTGCCTTTATTACACTGACAATGTATAGCCCAAAATGTCCAGCGGCTCCGCAAGCTGCGTGACATGGGCAGTGTTTGTGACTTCCCTGGAAGTGCTGCCAAGGAATGCAAGATCCATTTTTAGTGCAAAACACTGATCTTTTCCTGTAAACAGAGAAGTGCCCAGCCTGTGCTGGTTAATGAACCTGAGCATGTATCAGACTTCTTAATATCCCTTATACCAGAGGACCAGACTCATGTTCAGACAGGAGTGGAAGGGTGTATGGACTAAACACACTAGGATCCTGGCAATGGCTCTCCATCAGCCAGGAGATCTGCTTCCTGGCCAGCTCCAGTGCTGCCTGCTTCGGCAAGCCTCTCCTGGTTCTAGTGCATGCTCCATGTTGTTTTGGGGAGTGGCATTTTATTGCTCGTCATCATTTCCTTCAAATTCTGGAGTTTCATCAAGCCACCTCTGGGAATTTGTGAGGGTGGGTTTTCTCCAAAGAATACTATTTATAATGCTAAGCAGCCTCTGCTCCAGTCATTTGTAGCAACATGGCTGCCGAGGAGGTAAGGATAGTCTTTTGCTTACCAGCTGGTCTGTGCTTAGGGCAATTGCTGAAGCAGCTGGGACATAGCCCAGAAGTACAGCAGGGGCATGGAGGGGCCTGGGGCAGCTGGAATTAGGCAATCAGGAATGCTTTGCTTGAAAGGAAATGCTGTTGTCTGGAAGACTTTCAGACTTTATGAGCTAGTTTCTGTTACAACTCTAGGGTGATGGTGTGATTTTTCTGCATTCAAGACAGAAAAAACCCACCTGTGGGACTACTGAAATTTTTCACTTTGATGAAATGGAATGTGATTAATACCAAATGTGAATTCACCAATTAGCAATGTACAATAAAGTGTCCATAGAATGATGCTTTGATGGCATCTCTCTCTTCCCCTTTCTTAAGGACTAACTCCTGTGAAAAGGACCTACAGCTTTAGAAACAGTGCAATAGCAGACATCAGTTATTTGTCTGAGAAACAAGGTGTTTGCAGGGGGAGAGGATGGGAAGAAAGATGCTGTAGAGTTTAAAAATACATTTTAAAGTGAAAAAAAGAGAAGCACAGTTTTCATTGCTTCCTCAGAAGAAATCAATTCAGGCACATGAGGTTTTCTTTCCTATTTAAATGTTTCAAGTGCAGCTTTGCAACAAACAAAAAAGGCAAAACACAAAGGAACCCACTTAACAGTTGCTTGTGGGAGGTATATATCCAGCCAGCGTTTTTCAAGGGTTTTATGGTATGACAGTGTGACCCTCGCATTTTTTTTTGTTTTTCTTGCAGAAAAAGATTTACAAGTACAAGAAGGTGCTCAGTAACCCCAGCCGCTGGGAGGTGGTGTTGAAGGAGATCAGGACGCTGGTGGACATGGCACTGACGTCTCCACTTCAGGATGACTCCATTCACCAAGCACCACTGGAGATTGTCTCAAAACTGCTCTCAGAGGTATGACCTCAGCAGTACACCTGCAAAACACTTTGTTTCACATTGAGACCAGGGACAAACAGTTAAAAGTTTGTGAGTGGGTTTTATTTTAACTTGGGCTGTCAAAATTCTGCCTTTGAGTCTGCTTGTGACTTCTGCTGACTTGAATGGAATTTGTACTTGCTGGCGAGAAGGAGAACTTGACCCTTGTTAGGTAGATTCCTAGAAACAAAACACATTTCTCTTGAGGCTTTTTTTGTTGTTTCTGACTATTTATGGTAAATTTACTATGGGTCTGATTTAAGTCTTATTTCAAGTCAGTGGTAAAACTCCCCTTGACTTCCATCCCATTGGCTTTGTTTCTGTGACCTGTAATTCTTGTAGCAGTATTTAAATACCAACGAATTCATTCTGCAGCTATATTATTTTTACCAGTTCTGACAGAAAAAAAAGGTTCGCTTCTTCAGGGCCATCTATTCTCCTTCTGCAGCATCAATTTCAGATTGTTAAATGTAATGACAAGCAGCTGTTTCATGTCTTAGTTCTGACGTGCAAAGGTTTGTGATAAGGAAAAAAGTTGCTAATGTTTTTTCTTGGAGTGCACAAAGATATTAGATTCTTCCCCCTTAGTTTGCTCTTGTCAGACCCCATCTGGAGTACCGTGTGCAGTTCTGGAGCTTCCAGCACAGGAAGGACATGGAACTGTTGGAGTGGGTCCAGAGGAGGGCCACAAAGATGATCAGAGAGCTGCAGCAGCTCTGCTAGGAGGACAGGCTACAAAAGTTGGGGCTCTTCAGCCTGGAGAAGAGAAGGCTTTGAGGAGGCCTTATAGTAGCCTTCCAATATCTGAAGGGGGCCTACAGGAAGGCTGGGGAGGGACTATTGACAAGGTCTTGCAATGACAGGACAAGGGGCAATGGGTTTAAACTGGCAGAGGGGAGATTTAGACTGGATGTTAGGAGGAAGTTCTTTGCAGTGAGGGTGGTGAGACACTGGCACAGGTTGCCCAGGGAGGTTGTGGCTGCTCCCTCTCTGGAGGTGTTCAAGGCCAGGTTGGAGGAGGCCTTGAGTGAGCTGTACTAGTGGGAGGTGTCCCTGCCTATGGCAGGGGGGTGGAAGTAGATGATCCTTGAGGTCTCTTCCAACCTTATAATTCTATGATTAGCAACTTACAAGTCTGTAAGCTCTGAATGGATCATGCTGCTGAGAAAGCCAAAACCAAACTCTTGCATAGCTGACTTCCAGTAAATTGATTGCCTTTTACTGGTTCCATGTTTGAAGAAGAAATTTTGGGAGCACTGCAGCAGTTAGTTTATTACCAACACATGTAATACAACAGTGCAACAATCCTTTTATTAATTTTCATAGAAACATACAGCCTATCTTGACAGAATCTTTTTGAGAAATGTATTGCTGGCTTTAATTTCTCAACTGATGGATATCTTCTCTGACACCCTGGTGTTAGCGTGCTTAGCTTTTATGGCTGGGGTGACTTAAACATGATGGTGCTGAGGAAGAAATAGAAGCTTGCACAACTTCTCTAGCAAGTAGTGCACCACAGTCTTGAAAAGAATGATTTTAATTTGATGGCTTTTATTCTGAATGCAAGGAACCGCAGTCTTGGGCCTTTCTGCTTGTGTCTGGTGGCAGCTCAGAGGACTGTGTGTGCTGCTGTGCCAACACAAGCTCACTCATTTCTTCTGTTCAACTCTTTCAGAACAACAACTTAACCACTCAAGACCACGAGAGCATTATTGTGGTGAGTATGTCTGTCAAATTCTGAAGACAAACCTGCATTGTTTGGTGATAGTTCTGTTAATGCTTTCCTCTGCTTCAGTGAAGCAAGGCAGATATGAAAGTATTTCCACTCATGCTGGTTAATTTAGGCAGGATTAAACCCATTTGTTTCATTTTTTTTTTTGTCATTTATATTTTCTTGTTTCATAGATGAGTTTCCTCATCACCTTATGTGAAACATCACTGCATACTAAGGGTCTCCCAGAGTGGCCTCCTTACTACAGTGCAAAGTTCCTAACTATAGATATACTTTAAATAGTCGAGGAAAATCCCCATCATTTCCTGGATGTGTGCCCTATAAGCCCTTAGTTTCCTCAGGGTCTAATGCTACCATAGGTTGGTGATGGTGTGTGAGCAAGTGACTGTTTTTGTAAGTGTGGTTGCATGATTGTGTCACTGCAGTTTAACCTCCTGCTTACTTGATTTACAAAAATATCCTCTTCACCTTTTTTTCTTTTGTGCAAGCTGTGTTTATTTAGGCATAGGAATAAATGACTCAAATGACAACTCTCTTCCTTGTGCAAAAGTTATCAAATATTAACAATTAACCAGAGAACTCGGTTCCCCAGCACTGTAACTTAATTCCAGTAGTTGACAATTTCCAGGAGATTTTCCCAGTAATCTAATCTACATCCTCACCACCACCTGATCGTATCACACCTCCCTGACGCTCTCTGCAAAATGAGGAGATGGCATCTAGCTGCAGTAGGTGTGAATTGTGCTTCCCTGCTGCTTTTAGCTGGAATCAGTCACTGAGATAAGATACTGAAGTGGTATTTACTTTCCTTTGTGATCTACTATTGCTTTCATTTCACTCTAGTGAATTCTAGCAATTCACTAGAGTTAGAACTGGTTCTTTTAGGGGAAGGATTTTTAATTAAAAGCTGTAAGGTGACCCTGCTGTAAGCAGGGAGGTTGGACCAGGTGGCCTCCAAAGGGCTTTTCAGCCTGTAGTGACTATGCAGGCTGAGTCATGACCTGCTTGGCACTGTCTGTGGTGGCCATTCTCTACATTCAGTATGGACTGGACTGAAACCATAAAACTTGTTTTTGTGAGGCTGACAACCAGCCAGCTACAACTCTGATGCAATGATTGCCTGACAGTTATCAGGCAGGTATAAACACTTGGGGATTTTGCAATACATGGCTCCTGTGGTTTTGGAAGTTCTCATCAGACCCCATCTGGAGTACTGTGTGCAGTTCTGGAGCCCCCAGCACAGGAAGGACATGGAACTGTGGGAGTGGGTGCAGAGGAGGCCACGAAAATGATCAGAGGGCTGCAACAGCTCTGCTATGAGGACAGGCTCAGAGAGTTGGGGCTCTGCAGCCTGGAGAAGAGAAGGCTTCTAGGAAACCTTAGAGTAGCCTTCCAGTATCTGAAGGGGGGCTACATGAAGGCTGGGGAGGGACTATTTACAAGGTCTTGCAATGACAGCACAAGGGGCAATGGGATTAAACTGACAGAGGGGAGACTGGATGTTAGGAGGAAGTTCTTTCCAGTGAGGATGGTGAGACACTGGCACAGGTTGCCCAGGGAGGTTGTTGCTACTCCTTTCTTGGAGGTGTTCAAGGCCAGATTGGATGAGGCCTTGAGTGAGCTGTAGTAGTGGGAGGTGTCCCTGCCTATGGCAGGGGTTTGGAACTAGATAATCCTTGAGGTCCCTTCCAGACTTACCCTTCTATGATTCTATAGTGAACACCCCAAAAGAGGGATTGAAGATCTTGGGGTCAGGTGTTGGATAAGGGGAGCAACACCTTGGTCTAATCTCACCAAACAGTGTCTCCTTCTGCATCAGTTCACTGTTGCTGGACCACCAAGAAAGGCAAAGTGAACAGCTGCAGAAAGATGACACATAATAATGAACAGAAACTCCACAAATGTTATGTGAAAACAAAACAGACGTTTGCAGATGTGCTTGGGTTTCTTTGTTAAAATTCACGTTAATCTTGACCTGTTTATGTAGGAAAGTGGCTATTGTGAAACTTCCTCACTGTGAGCAGACTCACGGAGGCTGAAATCCTTACAGAGGCAAGAAGGGGAGCAAAAATTGAAGCAGGCTGCCTTAGTAGCTTGATACAAAATGTCCTGGCTGTGGTCTTTACAGTCTTAATTTTAAATGGGTACTGGGAATCCCTTTAGCTCAAGGCTGGAAAAGCCCAAAGGCACCATCACATTATTCTAGTACCATTTTCTAATTTGTAAAGGAAGTAACAACAATATAAGTTCATGACACCCTCAGTGGCAGGCATGACCTCTAATGTATTTACCTAGCATAAGCAGAGTGGTGTGTGCAGCAACAAAGATGGAATGGTTGGTCTCAGCTGTCACAAAGTTAGATGCCTGATTTTGATGAATAAGGTCCTCCAAGGTAAAAACAGGGCTATATAACTTTTAGTGAGTTAATTCTCAAACAGAGCTCAAACCCTTTCCTAAGGGATGTGTATGTCTGTGGTTGGTTTTGGTTTTTTTTCTTTTAGGGAGATGTATAACTAAAACAATGAGCCAGAATCATCCTTGCTCTGTTGCATCCTAAACCAGTTGGTCTACTCTTGTTTTCATTTAAACCACTGTAGGACTTGTAGTCCTTTTGCTGAGTTTTATATATTTCAAGTGATATAGTTAAAAGCAAAATTTTCCAGGGGATTCATAACAGAAGTGTGCTTGAGCTTGTGTGTGAAATAAACACAGGCCACCTCTAGTTTCTCTGTTGATGCTGTTGTTGTCCCTCTTTTTGAGAAGTGAGCTTTTATTTTTTCTTGGGAAAAGAAAAGTACTTTCCTGGAAAATGCATGCTCCAGTTGAAGTCCTTTAATTAAATTTTTCTCTCTTAAAGGCAATTGCACCTTTGCTGGAAAACAACCATCCTCCTCCTGACCTCTGTGAATTCTTCTGCAAGGTATGAGAACAGCTTTGCTTTCTGAAATCTCATTGTGTCATATCAGCATAGCTCTTTGAGGAGCTGTTGTTTTGTTCTTTCACTCCTTGTATCATGTCCAAATTGATTTTGGGTTTTGGTCATCAACCAGAGTTATTGGAATAGGTAACAGCATTGTTGTGATAAATAGGTTCATGTCCTTAGTATGTCAGACTGCATGGTCTTAGTACTCTGGGAGTTAAAATCTTTAGACTGCCACACCTCAGCCTGGGTACAGGAGATGTCCTGCTGCATCTTTTGTTTAGCTAATGCAAAAATCATTGGAGTCCACATGAGTTAGTAGTGGGATGCACAGCTCAACCCTAATGGTATTGTGTTCTTGGTAATGGCAGTGGGGAGATAGTAAGGACCCATCCTCTCTTCTGGTGAATCCGTACTTGTGCTGCATTTTGCACCTTTTCCATAAACTTCTGACTACTTCAGCTTGCACAGCTTCTGGGTTTGAAAAGACTACTTTTCCTTTAGGCCTGTTTGTGTTTCAGTTTCCAGTCTGCTTAAATTTGCTTACTTGTGATTGAGTCAAACATTCTGGATGCTGCCTTTAATTTCCATCCACAGTTATTCACCAGCATCTTCTTCCTACAGAATTTCAAATTTCAGACACTCCTGTGACTGTTGCATTTTTGTAAGCTAACCTTAGAAACATATCTGTCCTCAGACTCAAGACACTTTTAATCCTGGGATTTCTTTTGCCTTTGTTCCTCATCAGATCTAGGCACCTAATTATGTTTAAATGGGTAGAATGGGCTCTGTATAGTTGCAGGAAGGAAAACACATTATGGATTTTTCCCTCTTCAGAAGTAAGTTGGACAAAGCCAATGAGAATGGCTAATGTATTTTCAAAATTGACCATGCCTTGAGGAGGAGATTGGACCAGATGACCTCCAAAGGTCATTCCCAACTTACATTACTCTGAATCATAAGTTATGATTGTGCATTTTAGCCTGTGATTGGAAAGTGGCTGGTTGGTACCCTCCAAGATCCATCACAGGTTTCTAACCTGGGTCCCAAAGAAAGGATGTTTGTGCCTGTGTCTATGTATCTTTTTGTCCCCAACTCCATTACTTGTAAAACCATTGGCAAGTTTCAACCAAACTTAAAAAAGGGATAGAAATCCCCAAAATATTCCATTCCAGTGAGTTTTGTGAAGACTAGGCAGCATGGAAAGACACCCCAGTGGCTCCCATGGTAATATTATATTAGATAGCAGCAAATCCATAGGAGGGAACAGTGTCACAAGTACCCTAGTCCCAGGGAAGATTAATTTAGCCCTTGGATCTTGTTAATCTTGAGGTAATCCATGCATGGGAAGTGAAACCAGAGGAGGCCTCTCCTGGTGATTTCTGCAGCTCACGAAATGACTCGTTGCTCTTTACAGCACTGCCGAGAGCGCCCGCGGTCCATGGTCGTGATAGAAGTGTTCACACCGGTGGTACAGAGGATTCTCAAACACAACATGGTGAGTGTGCATGCTGGGGGAATGTAGTCTGGAGCAGCTTTGCTGTTCTATTATCTGCAGTGAACAAAGCACAATGGTATCTAACCTCCTAAACCACTAGTGCTGCATGTAATGTGTGTTGCTTTATAAACACAGAACTAAATAAGCGTTCAGTGGGACTTCTGAACAAAGCATCTGAACAAAGCCACGATGCGAGGAACTTTTGGCAGCAATGCCAGCAAATGAATCTCCAACTCCCTCCCACCTGGATCTTGGCTCCTTATTTACTCCCCAGATGCTATCCTTGTGGTTATAATGGTTTAAAATCTACTAACTAACGAAACCAGAGTAAGGAGTTTGCTGATTTGAGATGAGGTCCCCAGCACTTTTTCTTTAAGACCTCCAGCTCTGGTTTGCATTTTTCTTTATGCTCATGTCCAATGAGTTACTACCAACACTTCCTGGATTTCTTAGCTTTTCTCCTGTTCTTCCTTCTCATTCCAGGAATCTTGTCATTTTATGACTGTTCTCTCCCAGGCTTTCTCTGTTCTCACTGCTGATCAATTCCTTGCTAGTGATTGAAACGAATGCTAGGAAACTTTGCTGCCAGCTTTGCTTTCTCCACCCACCCTGTGTATTAGGTTTTGCCCCGCTGACTCTGAAGATATTCTTACATCATCCATATTCCTTCCCTGAGAGATGTCTGGGTGTTTACCAACCCTCCCATCCTTAGTGGCATATAAAGTTTCCTGTCGTGGTTTTTAAAGTTACATGTAGAAATTTTACTTCACAATGCTGTGCCAAAGAGTAAGAAATAAATAAAATACTGCAGTCAGTTGACTTGGCAGTGATCTCACACCTCTTTAAGTCCACAGTCAACTTCTTTTCACTAACTAATATAATACTAATTACATTCTCTATATATGTATATATACACACACCCACATATCTATATTTAAAAAAATATATATACACATATATATTTATAAAAACCCAAATATATATATGATTTTTTATATATATATATATTATAT
>VWYK01068024.1:0-10440 GCA_013399775.1 Semnornis frantzii
AAAAAAAAAAAAAAAATTCCATAGAGTATGTTGGAACCTTATTTTCAACACCTTATCAAAACATCCCCAATCTAAACAAAGTTATGGGCTTTGTTTTCACATGGTCCCAATAGAACAGGGCATTCTGCCTACCACAAAGTAACACAAAAAAACCCAAATCAAACCACCAAAACCACACCACACACACACAAAAAACACAAAACAAACAAAATCCAGAAAACAACTCCAAAATACTGCAAGCAACAAACCACAAAGCATTTCTCCTCCCCAAGTTCAATGGCAGCATTGGGAACTTTTTAACTCACCTCTATCTCTGACATCTTCATTTGTTCAGCCAGTTGCAAACAGGAGTGATAAGAAAGAAGAGTGTCCTTGCAGAGGTCAGCGAGGATATCACTGTGTCTCAGATGACACTGCAGCAGAGAATAATGCTTCAGGCTTTGCCTAGAAGACAGGAATAACACCACATACTTATTTGTCAGATGTGATCCAGACGCAGTAATTCTTCTATTTAGGGTTTTATGCAATCCCGACTGCTGCAATATCTACATGCACCAAACCCAGAAATTGACAGAGAACAACCCTCTTCATAACACAACTGAAGCACAGAGAAGCAGCAGGGCCCAAGTGCAAGACAGCACAGCTCAAGCCAAAAGCACCTGTAAGACTGCATCTCAGATCTCTTATTTATCCAGACAACAGCGTTTCAAATTCTCTTCTGCACTGTGATACAAGTCAAGCTTCTGTTGCTTTTCACACATTATTTCTACCTGCCTTCAGTGACAGTGCCTTTAATACTTCTTACTAGTTACATTTCTAAAACAAATCTCTACATTTTACTTTCTAGCCAGACTGAATTCTCTGATTTCAGTGTCATTTGAAACTCTGAATGTTGAGCTATTGAAACATTTAAAATTAGAGTCTGTTTATATTACAATAAAATCCAAAGAGTTCACTGACATACTTGATTATGAACCTCCACGTATTGGCGTGAAGAGCGTGGTCCATATTGGAAATGACAGAGCAGATCTCCAGCACAGAATGGATTACTGAGGAGGAAATAAGAATAGCAACAACTAAGTTAAATCAGATTCATGACTTCACAACTATGCTGCTCTCCTAGGAAAACAGATGCAATCACAAGCATGAGAGAATATCACTGCATTGACACCAAATCAGGAAAATGGGTCAGTGCTGCCTCTTTCCTACAAACTGCTTGACACACCCCATCCCACAGAGAAAGTTTCAGGGGAAAAAATGGAATTATTTCAAGCTTCGAAATCATAGAGTCATCAAATTGCTTAGGCTACAAAAGACTTTTGAGATCATGAAGCCAGCACTGCCATGTTGCCACTAAACCATGTCCCTCAGTAGCACGTGTACGCAGCTTTTAAATCCCTCCAGGAATGGCAACTCCATCACTGTCTTGGGACAGCCTTTTCTGGGGCTTGACAACCCTTTTGGGGAAGAAATTATGCTTTCTGAAAGGCTGGTAAGAACAGCAGGAATTCAGAATGCTCGGAACTTTGTTTTTAAAATTCAGACATATTCTCCATAGAAAAAAATACTGAGCAAGACTAAGAAAAGTGTTTGATCTTTATATACCTGAGACCATGTCTGTGATGTTATCTTCTGCAGAGGCAGAGTCCATGTAAACATTATCAAGTAACTCCATCAGCTGCTTCTGAAGAGAGTAAGTTTCCTTGAACATAGCTTGTAGGAGGTCAGAAATCAAGTGCAGGTGCCCACAGTACACTGATTCACTATGCTTTAAGAAACAGGAGAAAAGAAGGTTCAAACAAAGTTCAGGAATCACAACCTGGTTTTTCACATGCTGAAAACACCAAAAACTTTGTCACATTAAAAAAAAAAAAACAAACATGGCACAGCTGTACCTACTTTAATTCAACACACAGCCAGACCTGTAGCTTCTGTTACCACACAGTTTGCTAATACAAAATGCTATTCACCTGCAACCTCATCAACAACTGATGAAGCCTGCCTGGCTCAAGTAAGTTTAGTGGGCTTTGCATTAGGTCTCTATGTATGAACCTAAGAACACACTTCCAAGCAAAACAGTACTATATTAGTACCAATGGAAGCAGCATTCCAAATATTTCCCAATACTTTTAAATTAGAATTGTTAGATAAATGTTATGGCATCTGAGTTTGAGCCCTGAGGTGGAAAATTGATGTAAATGTTCACATAAAAAAGACTAATTGAGAAGTGAAAATGATGGCCAGCTGTTGTGTCCTTAAGATAATCCTATGTTATTTTCACTGCTTTAGAGGGAATTACTGTTGCATCTGAAAATCCAAATCTGAAACTGATACAAGCCACTCACTGTAACCTATGTGAAGACCCTGATCTCAGCATTCAATCCACTTTGGAACTTCACAGACATAAGGTTAGTAGCACCATTCTGGTAACAGCTGCTCTATTTCCAGAGCTACAATTGGAGCTATCACAGAAAGCCTGTGTTCACAAGCAAAGTGTTCAACTGACATTCATGCAAAATATGGAAATAGGAGAGACTATGCTTCTCACCACCAGGTCAGATTTGCTGGGCAGGCAGCCAGAAAATCATCTGTGTGCTTGTGCACTGAGTGATTTAAATACAATATGATTTCAAAACAGGATCTACCTACAAAGTGAGTATTTCCTAAAAGCCATCCAACCATAGTGAGAATTGTTGTCCTAACACAGACTTACCTTGCAGTGCGTGAAAGTGCTCTTTATTACATACAGCACAGAGGACGGCAGGGTGCGGATGCTCTCCAGGGGCACACACTCCTGCAGGGAGCAGACGTAGCGGACGCAACCAGTCAGAGTTTCCAGCAGTTGCACCATAGTCTGAAAGCAAGAATAAACAACAATATGCAGTGCTTTTCACTTCTGCAGTAATTTCAAAAGCACCTGTTCTTAGCTGAACTGGACCTAGGTTCGTCATGGCATTTCAAGTTCACTGCTATCTGGATAGTCTGTCACAGATGAATGAAGCTCCATAAAATAATATCAAACTATTCCAGAGCTTTCCACTGATACTTTGAAAGTTTCCTATTTCTTTTGACTGCTCTTCTTAATTTACAGAAGTTTTAAAACTCTGAATTGACTGCAAAAATTGTTGCCAGATTCATTCTGTAAATATGCATGATCAAATCACATTTGCATTAGGAACCTAAAAAGAATTTGAGGTTTTGGTTTGTTTGTTTTTTTAATTCTGATTAACATCACATGCTAGATGTAATCAAATCATGCACAAAATGTTAACTGAACTTCACCTGCAAAGGAATATCAAATCAAATTTTAATTGATTAGCTAGCAGCTAACAAAACCGCTCTAAAACCTTCTTAATTGCTTAAGTAAAATCATTCAATAATGTAAACATTCCTTTGGCAGATTATTTCATGAGACTTGCCTGCAGAAGATTTCTTACAGTGCTGCATAACTCTGTATTCTGGCTGGTTAATCCTTTGGCCTCAGTGGATAATTCATACATCAAGTTATCAAATATCTGTAGAGTCTGTAAGAACATAAATAAAATGTTTAAGTTTTGCTATACATGCACACACACAAATACTAACATCGTTCTTTATCTGCTTGCTTCCTTGGCACAGAATCATGGGCTCCTGTGAGATAACTCACGGGAGAAAATAAGCCTTCACAGTATTTAAATCATAAAGCATGATATTATAAGAAGCAAATGATGCCTTATAGTTTCCTCAATCTATAGAAAGAAGATACTGCAGCTATTTTTTTTTTAAATCTGTTAGAAAACCAAACTTCATACTACCAAAGATGTTTTACTTAGCTAAAACCACCCTGTTTTTAAAGAATTTTCATTTTGTGTCAGAAAAATTAAGGGCGTTCTTTGTTAAGTATGATCATTAACAGTTTGAATACATAAAGAAATAAGTCTACAAACAACAATCATTTTACTTTGGCAGAAGTCTTTGGATATTTGATGACTGTTACTTGCTGAGACTGCAAAGGCAATGAGGTACCTGCAGGCACTTGCAGGATTCCATATGAACTGTTAGAGCACAGTAATAATCCCTGCTCAGGATATGCTTGTTATGAGCTATTTTTTCCTGTAATCTCCAAGATTTACTACAGGACATAAAGTAATAGAAATCAAGCAGCCATTTCTAGCAGCTTCTTAAAATACACAAGCTGAGGCCTGAAACCTCAATCAGTAATTCATCACTGTTTTGCTTTAGTCAGTATATAAACAATGTAACTACAGCACAAAGTTATCCATCACTCAATAAGAAAAGGGAATAGATGTTAGGCTAGTACAGTAAAAAAAAAAAAAAAATTCAATATATTGTTCATAAATTTCACATTTATTAATGATATGACAGTTTATTTGTTCTGAGAGGCTACCTCACTTAAAAATTATTCAATTTTATAAAATGTTATTTTAAATTTTAAATTTAAAAAAAATAATTTTAAATAAATAAAAAAGGGGCAATTTTATAAAAAGCCCTATTTGCTTAAAAACAAATAAAATGTTTCTATCACTGAACATTAAAACCAGAATATCCTATGTCCAACCCTTCTGCTATCCTGAAGAAGAGCAACAATCACAGAAACAACACAATATAAAACTGTTAAACTTTTTGAAGGGTAGAATTTAGATAGCAAGTTTTGTATCCAAGGCAATAATTTTATCATAAGACCTCAAAAAAAGAATCACTGCATTCTAAGCAGGTTTTAGCACTGGACTGACTGCAAATTCCATATTTAACAGAAGCTGTCATACCTTAGGTAATACTTTTGAGAAAAAAGTTTGTTCTAAGTCTGTGAGGCTGATATGTGGCAAAAACATTTCAGTCAGGATCCTTAAAACACCTACAAAGCAAAACATTTAAACGTTACACAAAACCAACATATAATGATCAAAACCATGTTGCAACCTACCAGAATAAATGCGTCAAGCAGAAACAGATCAGGTATTTGATTTGACATTTAACTACTACCTGAAAAAGCAAGGACAGCTCCAACAAGCATAAACCCATCAACAGCAGCATCACACATGATCACACTTAGTTGGAGGCTGAGCACACTTGTTTACCCATGGAACTAAAATTTTACAAACTGCAAACAGTTGTTCATTTAATATGCTGATCGCAATAAATATCCAGCTTAACAATGAATGCTAGCAAGGCTCCTTACGGTTACTTATCACCCTCAAGTATTGCAAGAGTTTTGCCACCTGTAAGGTAACAGACGAGAAGATGCTAAAACACAAGGTAAAAAGTACCCTTCTCTCAAGTATCTAACAATCGGTAGTGGGAAGGGAAAAACATCTTTACATGCACAGCTTCTTTAAGGGCTTTTATAAAGCTTATTCGACATGCAATTGTTGTTACGTGCTAAGTCCAGCAGGACTGCTGAAGACCGTAGAAGTCATTAGTTATTGCTTAAGTACTGTTAAGTAATGCAGGATTTATAACTCAACTGCAATACAATACGTAGGAAGGCACTTGTCACCACTTACGAATATGCTCAGCCCAGTCTTCAGACTCTTCATACAGCGAGTGAAAATGTTAAAGAAACTCAACTCGTTCTAAGGTTCCGTTTTTAAAGCATCTGCAGAAATCGCAGCGCCTTTTCTCCCAACCTCCCATTGACACTTCATACCAGTGCAGGTAGATAGACCTCAGTACCCGCACCGTCAGCACAAGAGTAAGCCTTGGGGGCTTTGGAGAGAGCTGGGGAGGGACATTACCGACAGCGCCAGATGTATCACACGCGATTTTCTATCACGGACCTTTAATTTCAACATTTCCAGTGAAATGCCAGCTTTTCGGTTCCGTGCCAGCCCCTTATGGGACTGCACCTCTTTCCCTCGCTCAGATTTATTTGCTTGAACTGTGCAATGCTGAAGGAAAACCGCCCACACTAACCCTCACCACCATTTCGGAGCGGCCCCCCCACTGCCACCCAAGCCCAACCGTCCTCCCGGGAAGGATATAAGGAGCCGGGGCAGGACAGCGGGTAACTCCCGGCGGCAAAGATCGTAATCCCAGCCTCCCAGCTCTTGCAGGAGCAACTCGGGATCTGTTTGGGACATGGCGCCGACTTCAGCCACCTCAGGGATAGGCAGCGGCGGGAAAAATTCAGCTCCGCTTTCCCAGCAGCCCCCGCGGCAGGAAGCGGAAGGAGCTGCTACCGCGCGAGGTGAAGCGGAGCTGCTGTGTCCAGCTGCTGGGGGTCGGTACGGCCGCAACCGGGGGACGGTAAACCGGGGGGCGGATCGCCGTGCTTGGCCTCCGTGCTTCAGCCGAGGTGCAGGGAAGGGCAACCTGGGCTTTACCAGCCTCTGGGAGCTTTGGGTTTACGTGACGGGGCGTCTGAAACGTGAGTTTACCGGAATACGCACCTGTCCTCACTTCCCTGCACATATCCGCCTTACCGACTGTGAGAGATGTGGTCACTCTTAACACTTGTCCTTTCATAAATTTAAGTGTTAGTGTTTACTTGGGGATTTTTGAATTAAAATTAGAGTGTTACAATAAAACGCTTTTTGTTTGGCAGGTTAATGATACGTAAAACTATTTGCTCTATTTCCTAGAATAATTAACGTGACTCGTTGGCAGAACAACTGATAGGCTGCCTTCAAGGGAATTCACTCGAGTGAAAACTGAAGAAAAACATCTTGGGGAGGGGAGGCATAAAAAAAAACCAAGCAGCATCATTTTATCTCATAGATGAGTGGTTCTGCTGTAAAAAGTTAAGGTGACTTAGTTTTTTTACTGTTACTCCTGAAAATGGATTTTCGATTTAATTTTTTTACTGATGAAAATGAGAACAAAGCAGAAACTCATGATGAGACGGAGCTGTGCTC
Organism: Semnornis frantzii; assembly: GCA_013399775.1. NCBI lineage: Eukaryota > Metazoa > Chordata > Aves > Piciformes > Ramphastidae > Semnornis > Semnornis frantzii. Next base: position 6,855 of record VWYK01068024.1, read on the forward strand.
TCCAAAATATGAGGCATCCACAGAGAAAAGCAAGCAAACTGCCCCTGGTAACCATCAAGGTGAGACACCAAAGAAGAAGTTCTGCTTTAAGGCTGCCAAGGAGCATGATATTCCTGAAGATCTTAACAAACTATTGGAAGATAAAGTCCTGGAAACTGTGTCAGACTTGTCTTATGTAAAGGTGTCTGTAGTGGAAATGACATGTTTGAATGGTGCCGACGAAGAAGGCATTGTGTCTAAAAGTGTTTCTTCTCATTCCGATCTCATCCCAGGAATCTATGAAGGAGGACTGAAAATCTGGGAGTGCACCTTTGATCTCATGGACTACCTTTCTGATGCTGAAATACAGTTTGTTGACAAGACCGTATTGGATCTTGGCTGTGGGGCTGGGCTGCTGGGAATAGTTGCTTTAAGGGGTAAAGCTGAAAAAGTTCATTTTCAGGACTACAACAGCACAGTGATTGACAAAATAACCTTGCCTAATACAGTGGCTAACTGTGTAAATGAGGGCCATGGAGATGACAGAAAAAACAGCAAGCCTCCTTCAAAGAGGCCCAAAGTAGCAGAGTGCTTACCTGATGTGCTCACCAAATGCAGATTTTTTTCTGGAGAGTGGTCTGCAGTCACCCAGCTTCTATTAAGCAGCAACAAATCCTTTTCAAAGTATGATGTAATCCTCACATCTGAGACCATCTATAATCCCAACTACTACAATGCTTTGCATGACACACTGGCTCAGCTCCTGGATACAAATGGCCGTGTGTATTTGGCAAGCAAAGTGCATTACTTTGGGGTTGGTGGAGGTATCCACCTGTTTGAGAAGTTTGTTGAAGAGAGAAACGTGTTTAGGACCAGCATAGTTAAAACAATTGATAAAGGACTGCAGCGATGTATTCTAGAAATGGCCTTTAAAAGTTCCAGTTAAAACTTCTGGTCCTTCAAAAATAAAATGTTACAATCCTCGTATCTCTACAGTTTCCTCTGTTGAGTTACTCTAGTTTGACAGATTAAGGATGCTTGCTATTGAAATGTTTGACAAACCATGACATCCGACTAGAAGAACTCATCTGATTCTTTTTTCCACTAAAAAAAAAAAAAAAGTTTTTTTTTCCTTAAACCAGCCCCTGTTTATGCCAATTAATTGTCGTTTTTATGTATTTTAAAATGAAGCAAATTGCTGTCCCACTCTCTCATTCTTTGCTAGTACTGGAACTGTCCTGAGCGCAGCCTGAACAAAATCATTCAGCACCCTAATAAGAGTGCAGGAAGCCAGCCCCAAGGGTTAGGCTCCCAGCTCAGATCCAGTTTTAAGTGCNGCTAGTAAAGTAAAAAAAAAAAAAAAATTCAATATATTGTTCATAAATTTCACATTTATTAATGATATGACAGTTTATTTGTTCTGAGAGGCTACCTCACTTAAAAATTATTCAATTTTATAAAATGTTATTTTAAATTTTAAATTTAAAAAAAATAATTTTAAATAAATANCTGTTTATGCCAATTAATTGTCGTTTGTATGTATTTTAAAATGAAGCAAATTGCTGTCCCACTCTCTCATTCTTTGCTAGTACTGGAACTGTCCTGAGCGCAGCCTGAACAAAATCATTCAGCACCCTAATAAGAGTGCAGGAAGCCAGCCCCAAGGGTTAGGCTCCCAGCTCAGATCCAGTTTTAAGTGCAGCAGCAAGATTCCTGACTGGACTGGAAACACCCTTGTGTGCTCTGCTGCTCTGCCACCAGAGGGGGACGTGATCGTTCGTATTGCTTGTGTTCTGATCATCATCTACAGACCTTTGTAACGTTTCCATACAGATGACTTAGCAAAGCCTTTGAAAAATTGAACCAAGGAATATTTACTGGTGTGGTCTGTGAGCGTTCACATTCAGATTTTGACCTCTCACAGTTTTAGCAAGTACTTGGGAAAAGCCAAAATGGTTTTAGAAATGAATTTGTTTCAGAAGCTGAGTTGATCGAAGATTCTGCATTAGAGAAGTTCCAACCAGCAAATCTACAAGTGCGTTCCAGGAAACCAGGGGATGACAGAACTAAGCTCTAGGTACTTTCAGTGCTTAGCTGAATGGAAATAAAAGTTGGAGGCAAAGACAACTGGGAAAGGAGATAACAGTTCACAATTATACCAGGCTGCTAATTAGATTGTTATATGGCTTTTTAGCAAGAGTTTGCCAGAAATTAGCTGCCCATACACTGTGACCCATTTTCAAAACTTGCTGGGGGTACTTCTGAATTCTCACACCTCTTCAGTCTCATCAGCAGTTGCTCAGGGCATCAAGAGTTGAGAACCACCTGTATACCAGTCACTCCTGCATCCCAGGCTGAAGATAGTGATGTCGGACAAGAAATTATGGTTATTTCCAAAAATGCAAACAAACACAAAGAACTTCAAAGCCTGTTCAGTACCACCAACAAACAAGGCAGCTTGAAGGAGGTATGCCCTGATGAGGCCTCATCTGGAGTACTGTATCCAGTTCTGGGCTCCCTGATTCAAAGAGGACAGGAAGCTGCTTGAGAGGGTACAACAAAAGGCTACAAAGGTAATCAGGGGACTAGAATATCCCATGAAAAAGGGCTGAAGGACCTGGGGTTTTTTTAGCCAAGACAAGACTGAGGGGGATCTTACCAATGCTTGTTACATACTTAAAGGGTGGGTGTCAGGAGAATGAGGCTAGGGTTTTTTTTCTGTGGTATCCAATGGCAGGACAAGAGGCAATGGATAAATTTCAACACAGGAAGTTCCATCTAAACATGAGGAACTTTTTTACTTTGAGGGTGGTGGTGCAGTGGAACACTGCCCAGAGAATTAGTGAGGTCTCTATCTCTGGAGTCATTCAAAACTCGGCTAGACACCTTTACAGAGGTCCCTTCTAGCCCCTATCACCCTGTCGTGCTGTAATTCCCATACGAAAAAACAAAAATAATTTTCTGTTAACTAAAACTGGACAAGAAGCAGACACAACTCTTTAACAGGTACAAAGCTACTGCTTATCACTGCAGTGGTTATTCACTGTGTGCCCTCACAGAAACGTAAAAGTAAAGACAGTAAACCAAGCACTGAAGTGGATGCAAGGATAATTAGTGTAGGGAAGAAAGGACAATAATCTGATGGGGTGGAAAGACATTTAAGTACAGCAGTGATCCAAAGCACTTTATTATGTAAAGTTCCCATCACTGTACGCTGTGAAAGTCGGCTGCAAGATTCCTATTTTAACCATGCTGCTATTAGGATAGAGTCATAGAGGATTTCCTGTGCTTAAGAGAAGTCTTAACTGTTGTCGTTTCAAAATCAACTGTAAGTACAATATTCTAAAGGGATGGAAACTCCTTAACTTAAGTTACTGTTTTCTAGGAGGGTAAGGGAAAAATCAGGCAGGTGTGCCAAGGCTGTGATTGTGCTTCAGAATTTTTCTGCACCAGCTCTGGCACTTGGTGATAATAGACAATTGCTGACTACAGATTGCAGAACAAAAGGAAGTTTTAGCTTTGACAGGTCAATAAACTTGTTAATATTTTTTCCTAGTCAAAACTGGAAAGCAGAGTAAATTTGGATGGTTGTGTTGGTTTGAGCTAA
>VWYK01068068.1:2913-14051 GCA_013399775.1 Semnornis frantzii
AGCAGAGCTGCTGCAGCCCTCTCAGCATCTTGCTGGCCTCCTCTGCACTGGCTCCAACACTTCCATGTCCTTCCTGTGCTGGAGGCTCCACAACTGCCCCCAGGACTGCAGCTGGGGTCTGAGGAGAGCAGAGCCAAGGGGCACAATCCCCTCCCTTGCCCTGCTGCCCACACTGCTCTTGCTGCAGCCCAGCACACAGTTGCTGTCTGGGCTGCACTCACACTGCAGCCTCATCTTGAGCTTTTCCTCACCCCACACCCCCAGGGCCTGTTCCTCAGGGCTGCTCTCAGCCATTCCCCACCCATCCTGGAGCTGTACTTGGAATTTTGAGGTGTTCAAGACAAGCCTGGATGGGGCCCTTAGTGCCATGGTCTGATTGGTTGGCTAGGGCTGGGTAATAGGTTGGGATGGATGAGCTTGGAGGTCTCTTTCAACCTGCTTGAGTCTATGATTCTATTCTGTTTCTGTGTCACCTGGTAGCTTATGCTGGATGTGGGCAGCACTCATCTGTGAGACTGAATCCAATCCAACACCGTCATCTACGCCTGCTTCTGTTTTAAGCTGGTTGAGTGTCTCAGTACCACTCAAGATTAAGAAGCCATACCCAGACAATGCTTGAATGAGGAGGAAGTGTAAGCAGAGTTTTCTGTGCCTCCTTATAACAGGGTTTACAACACTGCTCTAATATCCTTGCAGTCTGGTATTAGGTTTGAAGGTGAGCTCCACAAATGAAGTGCTATGGTAACTTTTCATCTCCCAGAATAAAGAGGAAATAACAGGATTCCAGTAAAAGTTACTCGAGTTGCCCTTAAGCCATACAGCAGGATCTAATTCTAAGATCATAAAAGTAAAAAATCCTCCTTCAGGCAAGCCTGCAGCAGAGAAGTGGGAGCTGAGGAAGCCTCCTGTTCTCTGTTATTGGAACCCCAGGGGCTGAAGGTAGGACTATAGCTACAGCTGCTCCTCCTGGACACCCCCACCTATAGCAGAGGATGGGGAGAGAGATGACAGGCAGTGGGAAGAACCTTGGCTGCGGCTGCACTGATGCGCTGGCTCCATGCCTGTGCAGCTCCTGCTCAGCTCCACTATTTGACAAGGAGGAAAAAATCTGCTGGGATCTGGCTGAATCTGAATGGCAAGAACACAAGAAAGGAGTGAAAGGCTTTGTGAGGTGCCAATAGGGCAGCAAATCAATATCCCTCTTGTTCAAAGAGCAGCAGGAGCAGAGGGTTGAGAGCGAAACTAATGGGAGGGCCAGGGAAGAAAAGCCTCAACTGCTGTTGCCATGACAAATAATGACCAAAAAAAAAAAAAAAAGATTGAAGCATTTTAAAGGAAATGCTGCAATAAAAAAAAAAAAAAAAAGTCCTGTGGGTTACTTGGTTATAATTGGGCTGGACCCTGGCAGTAGTTGTTAATGCTGGGAGCAAGTGGTCCTCAGGGTGTGCGAGCTGCTGGGCGCTGGGGGAGACGCAGAGAGGGAGAGAAAGCTGCTGCCAAAAGGCTTTAATACCTCTGGGAACTTTGGTTTTCCCCCAGGTAGAATCTGGATGCCTGCTTCTGTTCCTACCTTTGTTATTTCCACAGCAGGTTGTTTTTTGAGAAGTAGCTTTGCCTTTCTGTCACTTGGCTTCCTCGGCTGTAGAAATGGAAGCAGTAGGGCTTGGAAATGTGTCTGTGTGAGAGGGAGTGAGGTGTGGGGAGGGGGAGAAGCACTTGGTGTGAGAAGGGCTGAGGGGTGAAGCAGTCCTTGACACCTCAGCAGTGAGGAGTAGCTGTTCAAGAGTTGCATTAGAATGGCAGAACTGCTAGGGTTGGAAGGGAACTCAAGGATCAGCCAGTTCCAACCTCCCTGCCATGGGTGAGGACACTTCTCACTAGATCAGGCTACCCAGAACCACATCCAACCTGGCCTTAAGCTTCCCTGGCTGTTGCAGAAGTGTTTCAGCAGCTTACAGTAGCCTTCCAATATCTGAAGGGGGCTGCAGGAGGACTGGAGAGGGACTATTGACAAGAGCTTGTAATGCCAGGACAAGGGGCAATGGGTTTGAAGTGGCAGAGGGGAGATTGAAAGTGGCTGTTAGGAAGAAGTTGTTTGCAGTGAGGGTGGTGAGACACTGGCACAGGTTGCCCAGGAAGGTTGTGGCTGCTCCCTCCCTGGAGGTGTTCAAGGCCAGGTTGGAGGGGGCCTTGGGTGACCTGTGCTAGTGGGAGGTGTCCCTGCCTATGGCAGGGGGTTGGAACTGGATGATCCTTGAGGTCCCTTCCAACCTTCCCATTCTATGATTCTAATTGCAGTCCTAACTATAACTTCCATGGGTGCATTTCTTTCTCCTCTCTTCAGCCCTGTGCTTTTTAGATGTAGTCAATGTGGAGAATTTCTCTCTCTTAAGTTCGGATCCTCCATTTCCAAACTCAAATCTTAGCTTTGGGGCATCCTGAGGATGCAAAGACCTTTGTTTTGTTGTCTCTCCCAGGCACGTTCTGAGATGGATTATTTATGGCTTCTTGAAACAATCCTATACTTAATAATAAAACATAAAGCAAGCAGCTGTCTGTGTGCCTTGGTTTGGGTTTTGGTTTGTTTTTTTTTTTTCATTCCCTCCTGCTCCAGCAGCAAGAATCAATAGTTTTGAAACAGTTTTTGCAAAGTTTTGGTCAGTTTTGGGTTTGTTTTTTTTATATGCAAGTGTGTGCATGCTGCAGGTGTGAATGGTCTCTGAGTGTGCCCATGCAACATCAGTGTTGGGAAGGTGCAGAAAGGGCCCAGCTGTGGAGTTATTTATTTTTTAATAGGTGTGCCTGGTTGCATTCCACTGAAGTGCAATTCAGCTCTAAAACAGCAGTAAAATATCCTTCTCCTCACCCTCTGAATGTAGAAATTACTGCCAGAACAGAAATCTTAAGGTAAGTTGCAACAGACATAGAATTCACAGCCTCTGCAGCCTCCCTGCAGGGTCCTTTCAGCTCTTGGCAGGCAGCTCTAAGGTCCTCCTGGAGTCTTCTCCAAGCTGCACACTCCCAGCTCCCTCAGCCTGACCTCGCAGCAGAGCTGCTCCAGCCCTTGGATCACCTCTGCGGCCTCTTCTGGCCTCACTCCTGCAGCTCTGTGTCCTCCTTCTGCTGGGGACAGCAGAACTGGAGGCAAGGTTGGAGGTGGAGTCTCACAAGAGCAGCATAAAGGGGCAGAATCCCCTCTTGTGACCTTGTAAGTGAATACTCAAGGAGTCAGAGAATCACAGAATGGTTTAGGTTGGAAGGGAGCTCAAAGTTCAGCCAGTTCCAAACCCCTGCCACAGGCAGGGACATCTCCCACTAGAACAGGTTGGTCAATGATCATCCAGGCTGGTCCTGAACACCTCCAGGAAGGCTGTGTAGCTATTATTGCATTTACAGACAAGTGCCTCTGCACCTCTTGTCCTTAGCATGTTCTGGGGCTGGCAGCAGCTCAGCATCTGACACAGATATCTCTTAAAATTACAGGTGCAGAGGTTTCACTTAAACTGTTTTGCACTGGAGCCTGTGGTTAGTCAAAGCCAGAGCTGAGAGTCAAAGGAAGACTTCATCTGTGTCTCAGTGATCTGATTCACAACAACTGGAAATGCATTTTGATACTAGCAATTTATTTGTTGAGTCAGGCTCAAGGCTGTATATTAGGTGGGAGAAATCAAAATGCTTTTACTTACAGGCATCTTCAGACCTAGAACAGAAAGTAGATTACTTATTCATGCTAATAACCTTGTAATAAGTACAGCAGATTTGAAGCTGATAACCAACAAAGTGCATCTGGTGACTGAGGGCACTCTGCTGTATCTATATGTACATTTTCTTATCAGGGGCCATTAAGCAGTGCTTTAATTAATCAATATATTGCTGGACCAATGTGGTGCAGTTCCAAGGAGAGGGCAGGTCTGCTGTTGTAAAAACCTATCATATGGTTGGCATCCAGCTGACATGCAGGGGATTCCCACAGGTACATAACCTGCAGTCCTGTGTGCAGTTCTGGAGCCCCCAGCACAGGAAGGACATGGAAGGGTTGGAGCCAGTGCAGAGGAGGCCAGCAAGATGCTGAGAGGGCTGCAGCAGCTCTGCTGTGAGCACAGGCTGAGAGAGTTGGGGCTCTGCAGCCTGCAGAGGAGAAGGCTTCCAGGAGAGCTTGGAGTGGCTTTGTAGGATCTGAAGGGGGCTGCAGGAGGACTGGGGAGGGACTGTTGACAAGGGCTTGGAATGACAGGACAAGGGGAATGGGTTTGAAGTGTCAGAGGGGAGCTTGAAAGTGGCTGTTAGGAGGAAGTTGTTTGGAGTGAGGGTGGTGAGACACTGGCACAGGTTGCCCAGGGAGGTTGTGGCTGCTCCCTCCCTGGAGGTGTTCAAGGCCAGGTTGGAGGAGGTCTTGAGTGACCTGTGCTAGTGGGAGGTGTCCCTGCCTATGGTAGGGAGTTGGAACTGGATGATCCTTGAGGTCCCTTCCAACCTTACCATTCTATGATTCTATGTGGTTGGCATCCAGCTGCCATCAAGGGGATTCCCACAGGCACATAACATGCAGCATGCATCTAGAGTTTAGCTGCATTCAGAGGCAGGCTCCTGGATCCTTGCATCCATAGCACATTTTGTTTTCCATATCTTAGCAGTGCACTGTGGTTTGAAAGCATTTTGATGAGCAGGTCTTGCTCAAAGCCTGGTTGCCTTGCCAGGAAACTGGAAGCTTTCCTATTTCCATGTTGTTTGCAGAGCAGTCTCTTGTGTGTGTGCTCTTACATATGAATTGTGCTGCTGCCTGTGGATTACATTAAATATTTCACCCTGTGCCTGTCTAAACTTCTAAGCAGTACAGATGTAGAGCATGCCTGTAAATAATTTATGAAAGCCATGGTGGTGGATTTCAAGTCTTAGCCTTTTGGCATCTGCATTTCTTGTCTCTGGATGCTCCTTGTGTATTACAGGGCTGTGATAAATTAGCTTTTAGAGTGAATTGGTTCTGGTGGATTTTTTTTTAGGAGGAAGCAGGAGTAGCTGTTACGTAAATATGCAAAATGTTGCTGGTAACAAACTATAGGGGGGGAAAAAAAGACTAATTAGTGTAATTACTGTCATTATAATTCTAATTTAACTGCCTAGACTTGTACTGCAGCAACATCAGAGCTGTCACATTTGCAAACTGCATAATTATATGTATTAAGCTCTGTTTCTGTTGCATCCAGTCTCTAAAATGGGCTGTTACCTTAAACTGCTCCATAAAAGAAGTCAAAATGTCATTAAAGGGCTGACTTAACCTCTTTGATTTCTTCTGATTCACTGAAAGGTGAACCAAAGCTTGCCTGGCTGTAAAGAGAAAATTCTCTTGCTGAGCAGGCATAAAGAGCTGGTGGTAGATGCACGTTAGGTGAAGTGGGAGCTTACAAATAGCCACTAAGTTCCCTCTGCCTCAGTCAGAACCTGCTGCAAAGCTCAAGATCAGTTTGTTTCTCAGGCAGCATTTTCACCCTGCTTATTTCACCCTTCAGCACTGGGCCTGTATTTGGCACCTGTGTGGGGGCACTGATGGCAGCACTTTGGTGCTCCTGCCCTCTCCCTCCACTCAGGCAGAGCTCTTTGTGTCACACACTCACCTGGCTCAGAGTACAGGCATAACCCCAGCACCTCAAACCAAAATCCCTCTGAGCTTTGAAGCTAAGGCACCTGAACCCGAGGATGATTTTGGGTTGGAATGCACAGGGTTAGAGGATGGCAGAGTGTTAGGGGTTGTGTCAGGGTTGCTCTTTCAGCTGCCTTGTTCTGTCACTTGTAGGCTGCCTCACTGACTGAGTTCTTGGATGTCACAGGATCATAGGATGTCAGGGGTTGGAAGGGAATCCAGAGATCATCCAGTCACAGGCTCACAGGCTCACGGGATATCAGGGGTTGGAAGAGACCCAAAGAGATCATCCAGTCACAGGATCACAGCTCATAGGATGTCAGGGGTTGGAAGGGACCCAAAGAGCTCATCCAGTCCAATCTCCTGCCAGAGCAGGAGCAGACAATCCAGCTCAGGGCACACAGAACACATCCAGACAGACCTGCAAAGGCTCCACACAAGGAGACTGCACAACCTCTCTGGGCAGCCTGTGCCAGGGCTCTGGGACCCTTCCAGTCAAAAAGTTCTTCCTCATGCTGAGGTGGAACCTCCTGTGCTGTAGTTTACATCCATTGCCTCTTGTCCTATCCCAGGGCAGAGTTTGTCCCCTCTCTCTTGCCCCCCAGCCCTCAGTTATGCATAAACATTGTTCAGATCCCCTCTCAGTCTTCTCACCAGACCAAACAGCCTCATGTCCCTCAGCCTCTCATCATAGGGAGGCTCCAGCCCCTTCAACATCTTCATAGCCCTCCCCTGGACTCTCTCCAGCAGGTCCCTGTTCCTCCTGAACTGGGGATCCCAGAACTGGATGCAATATTCTAGGTGAGGTCTCAGCAGGGCAGGGCGGAGGGGGAGCAGAACCTCCCTGGGTCTGCTGCCCACACTCCTCTTACTTCTCTCCCTCCATACCATTCCCTTGGACCATGCCATGTTTCACACTCCCCTTAGAGCCCTCAACCCTCTTCCAACAGCCTGGGAAAGCACATCCTGTGAGACTTCCTCACTTAATATGTATTTATGCTTCTGGAGCACTCTTGACAGTTTGTTTTCTCCCCCTTTCTACATCAAAAATGAGTTGCTTTTGTACTGCTCAGCACTGCACTATGAATATTAATCCAGAGGGTTTATTTTTGTTACCCTAAATCTGCCTGCACCCTTTGTAAGGGGAAAAATGGGACATAATTAATCTCTCTGTTAATCTTGATATTTGCATGGAACGAGTGAAACAAGCTCTTCAAACCACTTGCTCCCCTCTTAAGAAGTATTTACACTGCAGTTCAGAGGGAAACTCGAGGGCTGTTTTGTTTATTTTCGTCATCTAGGATGCAACACACACACAGTGGGAGGCAAATTTCCCAAGTCCCACTGAGTTTTGTCTGGTTCATTGTAGTTTGCTGTGGTGATAGCTTTGTACTGCTAGACGGATGTGCCAGGTGGAAGGGAGGTAGGGTGGGTGCCTGCTGCTAGCACTGGCAGAGTGCAGAGAACTGTTTAAAGCTGAGTCTTGGGATTCAGCCTTGGGAAATGCTTCAAGCAGAGTCTTGGGATTCGGTTTGTTGCCTTCCTGTGTTTGAAGGGGGCTCTGCTGTGAGGACAGGCTGAGAGAGTTGGGGTTCTGCAGCCTGGAGAGGTGAAGGCTTCCAGGAGACATTGGAGTGGCCTTGCAGGATCTGAAGGGGGCTGCAGGAGGGCTGGGGAGGGACTATTGAGAAGGGCTGGGAATGGCAGGAGGAGGAGGAATGGGTTCGAAGTGTCAGAGAGGAGATTGAAAGTGGCTGTTAGGAAGAAGTTGTTTGGAGTGAGGGTGGTGAGACACTGGCACAGGTTGCCCAGGGAGGTTGTGGAGCACAGAATCACCCAATGTGATCCCTTCCAGCCCAGATGAGCTTTGCAGGTCCCTTCCAGCCCAGATGAGCTTTGCAGGTCCCTTCCAGCCCAGATGAGCTTGGGAGGTGCCTTCCATCCCAGATGAGCTTTGGAGGTGCCTTCCAGCCCCTGACATTCTGTGAGTCTGTGATTCTGTGATTCTTTTCTCCCAGATGGTGTTTTACTGAATGTAATGACTGCTGCCAGCACAAGGTAGCTGTGAAGCACAGAAGGAAAACATGGAACTTTACTTCCCACCACCCAGATGTGAACTGTGTTCCTAGCATCATCCTCCTCAGAAGCTCATCTCTCCAGACCATGTGTGTCACATCACTGAGGTGTCACTGCTGCTCCTTCAGGAGTTCAGCCAAACATCCTTCTGAAATGAGGCAGGGGGATGGCAGCTGCCAGTAGGATGTGTCTGGGATCGATTTGGATTGGATTCCTCTTGTTGCTGGAAGGACTTCCAGCCCAGACACACTATCAGGGTGCTAAAGAGTGCTGGTGGTAAACAGTTTAGCTCTACACTGCTAGCACCATGTGTATGGGCACCTGGACTGCTCCAAAGGTGAGCCAGGTGGGAGCTGTGTCTGCCCAGCACCATTTCCTCTTGTCCTTACCCTGTTTCAGTCTGAGCTGGAGTAAACATGGCAAGAAGGACCTCCAGACAACAGCCACAGCCTGCACACATTGAGGGGCCTGGAGCACAGCCCTGTAAGGAGAGGCTGAGGGAGCTGGGGGTGTGCAGCCTGCAGGAGAGGAGGCTCAGGGCAGAGCTCATTGCTCTCTGCAGCTCCCTGAAGGGAGGTTGGAGCCAGCTGGGGTTGGGCTCTGCTGCCAGACAGCCAGGGACAGAAGAAGAGGACACAGCCTCAAGTTGTGCCAGGGCAGGTTCAGGTTGGATGTTAGGAAGAAGTTGTTGGCAGAGAGAGAGATTGGCATTGGAATGGGCTGCCCAGGGAGGTGGTGGAGTGCCCATCCCTGGAGGTGTTCAAGACAAGCCTGGATGGGGCACTGAGTGCCATGGGTTGGTTGGATAGGGCTAGGTGCTAGGTTGGGCTGGGTGAGCTTGGAGCTCTCTTCCAACCTGCTTTATTTTATGACTCTGTGATTCTACATTTCCTATCTACAAGTGATTGGAAGTGATTTTGCTGTCACTTAGGAGGCTGTGTCATGGTGTGCATGGTGGTGACTGCATGGAAAAGGGCTACAAAAAGCAATTTCTCTCTTGCTATTGCTGTTTCACCACTGGGGAAACTAAGGAGAAGAGAATTATTAGGTCTGGCTTGAGACACTTTCTTTTGCAGCTGGTCAAGAAGCATCCTTTGACTGGAGAAAAAAAACAGCAAACAAAAAAAGCACAGTGTGGAATGTGACACTTCTGAAAGGGTAGTGGTGCTAAAACCATGCAGGGCTGACCACTGATCTCCCCTGGGGCCCTCTCTGCTGCTTCCTCAGCAACTCAAACAGTTCATTCAGCCTTGGACTCCTTTCTGTGGTGAGACCTAAGGTGGTTTTCCTCATCTGCTTGCAGATGTGCACTGTGCTGGCTCTGTGTGCTCAGAGCTTTGTGCTTTGATAATGTGCAGTTCACAGACACTCCCAGACTGGTCTGCCTTGGAAGGGACCTTAAAGATCACCCATAAGGATCACTCTGCTCCCCCATGGGCAGGGACACCTCCCACCAGCCCAGCTTGCTCAAGGCTTCATCCAACCTGGCCTTGAACATCTCCAGGGAGGGCACATCCACAACCTCCTTGGGTAACCTGTGCCAGTGCCTCTGTACCCTCACTGTAAGGAATCTCTTCCTAATCTCCAGTCTCAATCTCCTCTCTCCCAGCTTCTCCCTGCTGTGTGGATTCTAAGACCCAACCATTCTGGGGACACCAGCACCCATCTGGGGCTCTCCCTCACCTCCCCATCTACCAATTTTCACAAAGCCTGGAGGGCAATGCAGCTCTCTGAGGCTTCTGTCCAGCCTGACTGGACTTGAGCAGTGGACCAAGGCCTGGAGGGAAGAAGGCAGGGCAGGAGAGAGCTTGTTCTGATGGAGAGTGAAGTGTTACCTGTGTGTAACCTCTACCTCACTTCACCTTCCTGAGAAGTGGTTGCAGGAACATTTCTCTCTACAACTCACAATGTGGATATGGTTTGAATCCATCTAACAACTTCTCTGAGGATGGAAGAAGGTGAGAAGTAACAATGGGCAGCCTAGGAAGGAGACCTTAAACTGGGAGTCTAATTCCTCCCTAACTCCTGCAGAGTAATTGAGTTAATAAGTGGTTAACTACTCACTAATGTGTAATCTCCTCATTTAGGCAAGTCAATTGTAATTACCACATATGGCCTAGAGATACATGCAGGGAGGGGAAAATATCTCTCTTCCCAAGTATGGATAGATTAAAATGTCCTGTTTTGTGGGAATTACATTTTAATGAACACTAATATGCACAGATCCCTTTAACAAAGGCTTTCTTTATCAGTTCTCTTAATTACAAGGATCAGCTTAAAGGGAAAGGATTTGAAAAGATTTGCATTTAGAAAAAAAATATGGGGGGGAGGGAGGGGGAGGGGAGGGGTCCCTACAACTGTATTTGGAAATAAAAGCCTGAAGAATGCATTTTGATTTTTTTCCCTCTCCCTCTCTAAATGTGTGGAACCTTTTTGTTTGGAGTTGCTCTCTGCTTTTTTTGGTCAAAGCTTTGCCAGCCTCATTTAATCAGTTCAGTCTGGAGAGGTCTCCACTTACCCCAGTGGTGCTCTTAAGGGGATGTTGTCTTGTAGATCCAAATCCTCAAAGGTGCCAGCTCCAACTGCACTTCCCTGCTGTAGCTGTGCCTCTGAGGCTATGTCCTCCTTCCACAGCCACAGAATCACAGAGTGTCAGGGGCTGGAAGGGACCTCCAAAGCTCAGCCAGTCCAATCCCTGCCAGAGCAGGTCACACAGGAACACATCCAGGCAGGGTTTGAATACATCCAGAGAGGAAGACTCCACAGCCCCTGGGCAGCCTGTGCCAGGGCTCTGGCACCCTGCTGAGGCAGCATCTTCTGTTGCTACATTCATAGAATGGTTTGGATTGAAAGGCACCAAGGAAGCTCACCCAGTTCCAGCACCCTTGCCATGGGCAGGAACACCTCCCTCCAGCCCAGGTTACTCAGGGTCCCATCCAACCTGGCCTTGAACACCTCCAGGAAGGGCATCCACAGCCTCCCTGGGCAACCTGTTTCAGTGTCTCCACATCACCACAGTCAGGAATTTCTTCCTCATCTCCAGTCTCAACCTTCTCTTCTTAAATCCACCTCCTCCCTCCTCTCCCTAGCCTGTCACTTTGCAAACCCAGGTGTGGACACTTTTGCTTCAGCTTCTTTGCTGGGCTGGCAGAGCCCTCATGGGAAGCATGAGAATGCATTCAGGTTCTAAACAGCATCTCACCTTCCAGCTCTGCAGATGTACCATTCAGCTGATCCAGGTCTAAAGCCAGCCCCACCTAACCCAACTGCTTCAGTGCAACTGCAGTTGTGTCTTGAGGTAAGCTACAGGAGTATTTTACTCCTTTTATTTCAGCTGCTATCACCTCCAAGCTATTGATTGTTGTACAATCACAGGCTCCAGTATCATCTGAGGTTCTCAAATCAAGAGCAGTGTGGGCAGTAG
>VWYK01068114.1:0-10639 GCA_013399775.1 Semnornis frantzii
CTGTATCACACATACTTTTAGAAATGTCAGGGCTTATTCTAACAACGTTACTTGTAAAATGCAATTACAGAGTCATAAAAGTAACAACCTATGTTGCATTATTTCACAGAATTTTCTCAAATAATAAACTCACCCTCATTTAAAGTCTATTATTTTTAAACATTAAATTTTAGGAGCTGACTTATCCATTAGTTTCTTAAAGAATCGGAATCAGTAAGAAAATAAAATCATTACTCTTAAAAAAAAAATCCCACTAACCTCTGTTTGAGAGAAGTACAATTTAAACATCAATGGAAAATCCTATTGGAAACGATGATAATATTTTCAACAATTATTGTTTTGTGTAAGCCATTAACAGTTTAAAATCAGCCTAGCAGACACCTTTTCCTGGTATACTGGTGCATAAAGAATATTCTTATCTGTTTCAATGCTTTGGCTTTTTCATGGGCTTAAACTTATCAAATTATTCCATTTGATTTCAGAGAATTCTCATATGGCAATCTATTTTATTTACTTTATCTTCAATAAAATGGTTGACTGAGCATTAGCAACTATGAGACACAAGTTTCAATCAGTCCTCTGGCAAAGGCGTCAATCTACATTAGACTTACTGTGCTGTGAGCTGCAGCCAGTAAGCTGGAGTAAGACAGTGCAACAGTGAATGAGTGAGCAAGACCTAATAAACCAGCAGAGAAGAGAGAGAAAATTCTCCCTAGACACTGCCATACACTGCTTATATAATGCATGTGCCTAGCTCAACACACCAGTAGCTCCTTAATAAAGCTGACAGCTAAAAAGGAGCTTCAGACTCCAACTTTATTTTACATGACAACTGCAGTAATGGTCCTCTGTTGTCTACCAGGACACATTTAGAAACCTATATTCAGTGCAGTTACAAAGTAAGACTTCTTGCCTCTCTCCATGTCACACAGAAAAAAACAGTCACAAAATTAAGCTGCATACTATCTCTCTCCATTTCATACTACTAATTGGAAAATCATCAGATTTCAACTAGCTTTTCATTAAAACAATCAGTATATTTGAGCAACAACTAATTTCTGAAGACAGTATCATCAAGGACTAATTCTGACAAATGTGGGGCAACATCTTAGATGCCAGGAAAATAACTCCCAAAGCACAATGTGTATAATAAGTGATACAAGTTTACGAATGGGCAGTAAAAAGTAGATTATTGTAATAGTGCTCTTCCCAGCAAATAAGATTATTAAGACTCTACTTAATATTCAACTGAATTGAAAAGCTGGCAGGTTTAAATCCATAGTTCAGTATTTTGTATATCACAGTGAAAATTTGCTACCTCAAAGTTCCAGACCACAAATTCAATTCTATCAATGTAAACTACATTGTTGCCTTCATATTCCCCCAAATCAGTAACTTTCGGCTACTCACTATAACTCTAGAAAGGGAATTCTAAATTCTACAAGAAACAGTGTCTCTGTTCTAATACAAGTCTATTAAAATACAAAGTACTGTATATGTTTCTGATTCTTGCTGGCAGAAACCATACTGAGGACAAAGCTCATAAATCCACATTCACATCTATTGAAAGACAACAGAAAACAACCAATTTTTTTCTCAATTAATTATGTACTTAGGATTTTTTTTTTCCATTTTATTTCTATCACTAACTTTCTGGCTGAATTTCAGTTTTCAGTCAGTGCACAGTGTGTCCTACCACAAAAAACTATCAACTCTAAATGACATACTGAAGAACAAGCATTCAGAATTTACTACTATTTCCTCATGGACTACAAAAACAAAAACATTCACTATCTATTTCCATATACTGTAAGTGCTAAAAAGCCCAAAGAGATTTTGTCTTTCTTTAATTTAAACACGATCTATAAAAATGGCTCCTGTAAAGTTATGGAAGAAAATAATGGAGGAAGCAGGATAACAATTGCATTCCTCCATATGACTTAAGTTCCAGACATACTGGAATTCAATAAAATGATACTGCCAAACTATAATAGATGCACAAGTCAGCATTACTGCATTTCTCACATTATTTGGTGCAGAACATAGTAAATTTCCAGGAAAAAAAAAACAACTTTATAAAATGAAAATCTCTTGTTGGCTCACCAGATTTGAATTACTACACAGTTTCTATAAAAACAAACAGTCCTCCAAAATACTGACACTACAAAGAAACTATCTAGTATTACTACATACAACTTATACCATTCAGACATGCACATAAATACATGATTAAAATCCAGTCACAGTTTCATTGCTACCTAGAAAGCAAAGAATTTTGTCTTTTTTATTGTTTTCTGCATTGGGTAATGTAAGAAGAAACACCATTTTGCAAATATATTACTACCTATTAACATATATCCATACAAAAATGTTGCCAGTAACATCTATGGTTTCCCTGTACAGTGCCATACACCCTTTGATTTAAAATATTGCTGAAGCTAATACTGTATTTTCTCTTCATTTTATGGTTTCACCATGTTCATACTGTACCCTTTAGGCTAGTGCCTCAAGTTCTTTGTAGAAAGTGCAGTTAAATAGGAAGAAAGGAATTTTCCCTTCTTATTACCCAGTAGGTAAAGACGGTTGCAGTGAAATACATACCATGATAGTCTGGTTTTACACTGCTTTGAATTAGGTTAAAATGGTCTCTGCTTCCTCCCAGAGGGTGAAACTTTAGAAATATGTTATAAACAGTTTCAGCAGCAATTTCTCTCATCATCACTAATTTCTCTGGAGTTACTAATTCATACTAATACTGGATTTCTTTCAGAGCAATCAATTAATGAAGAGGAATGCATAAATATTATTAAGAGCATATAGGTATATCTGAATATTTCGTAGTATCTTAGCAGCATGTGGTGTACTTTGGAAACAGTAATGTACAGTTAGTTGGGTTGGGTTCCTATTATGGTGAGTGAGTTTGCTATACCTTGCTGAAATCCTCATCTATAAGATTTAGCATCAGGCACCAGTCAATGACAGTTTACAGTTTGTATGTTAAAATATTTTCTAAAATTTTCATTTTGAAGAAATAGAGAAATATTTCTAAGGAATTGTCTACTCCTGTAGGAAAAGAAAGTATTAACAAATTTCGACACTCAAAATGTATACTAATTCTCTGTTGCAAGAGTAAATAAAAAGAAACTGAAATAGACGTGAGTGGCTTGCTAAGATCTCACTGTACATTAATTCCTTGAGAATATCCCTTTCTAGACCTAAGGTAAAAAAAACTGATATCCAGTTGTACGTGATTCGTTAAAGACAGATGTTAAGCTCTGGAGCAAAACAAGGTATTCAGCGGCATACCAAGCCCCAGAGTGGTACTATAACCACTGACAGTGTTTATCCACAGCCAGGTTCAGGTTGTTAACACACAAAGCAACTCAAACCAGATTTGAACTCATGATCCTTGACATCATCAAATATTCCTGGTTACCAATGAAATACCGATCATTCTGGTCCAAATTCGGGGATTCATTACTATTTGACGTTGCCTTTTAAAACTTCATCAGTCACAGAAAATATTTATATAGTGATAGTTTCAAGTAATTCTGCAACCAAATTAGCTGAGTTACCACACACATAATACAGCTTATATAACAAAACTATACTATCATACTTAATGCCAGAGTTCAGAGATCTTTGTGACAGAACCATGTCCTCCTTTATTTTTGTGGCAGGCACTGAACAAGCATATCGGGAATCTCTTCGTGTCTTAAATAGTCTTTGTTATCTAGTCTCAGTGAGTCGGAGAAGTAGAGATCAGGTATTGGAATACAAACTGGTAAGCAAGAATAGCAATTCCAAAGCAACAGAATGTTGCAACAAATTTTACTTAAAGATTAGTGAGCAGTACTTACCTGCTTCTTCTAAGCCTCAAAAAGACCTTTTAACTTCAGCCTTGAATGGAAGTGATGTCCAAAATCAATTCCAGTACCACCATCCTAACAAGACAAAGACAAAAGTTTACATTTAGCGATTTAACAAAAACAACAGAATTTGGTTTTATCAAACCCTCTTATTAGTTCCTATTGTGCACAAACTGATTCTTTACTCTGCTCTCGTCAGACCCCATCTGGAGTACTCTGTGCAGTTCCGGAGCCCCCAACACAAGAAGGACATGGAACTGTTGGAGCAGGTCCAGAGAAGGGCCACAACGATGGAGGTAGGATGGAGCAGCTCTCCTATGAAGACAGATTGAGAGAGCTGAGGATCTTCAGCCTGGAAAAGGGGCGGCTTCCAGGAGACCTTATAGTAGCCTTCCAGTATCTGAAGGGGGCCTGCAGGAAGGCTGGGGAGGGACTATTTACAAGGTCGTGCAATGACAGGACTAGGGGCAACGGGTTTAAACTGGCAGAGGAAGGATTTAGGCTAGATGTTAGGAGGAAGTTCTGTACAGTGAGGGTGGTGAGACACGGGCACAGGTTGCCCAGGGAGGTTGTGGCTGCTCCCTCCCTGCAGGTGTTCAAGGCCAGGCTGGACAAGGCCTTGAGTGACCTGTACTAGTGGGAGATGTCCCTGCCTATGGCAGGGGGTTGGAACTAGATGATCCTTGAGGTCCCTTCCAACCTTACCATTCTATGATTCATATGTATTTGGAAAGATAAAAGGAAATAGTAATAATTTTTAATTCTTCTATTTTAACAAACATTTTGATTGAAAGACTAAGCAAGTTGAAAGACAAAGATTCTGTTAACAAGCAGTCAGCTTAAATATAGTCCACAAAGACATGTAATTGTTCATCAAGTTTATGCCTTGTAGTACAGGGACATATCCTTAAGGCATCACTCAAAAATCTAGTCTTACCTTTTTTTTAATTCTATTTTTATTATTGAAAAGTACCTAAACACATGTAAGTAGGAGGCTTCCCTGAAGTAGTTTGTGGTAGACAGAACTGACACATTATCACTGCCAGTAATTTCATGAGGTCATCTAAAGGAAGCAACAGAAGCTGAGAGACAGTATGCCAATGAAATGTAAATTTCTATATGTTTTAGGAAGGACAAAAGGACAAGTAAAAAGAAAAAAAAAATTCTCTGGCACTGAGACTGCAAGACTATATTGGAGAGAGAAGGCTGGACAAAGAAAGATCATGGAGGTCCATAGAAAGTTTATTACATCTACGTCTGAGCACATTTCTCTTGGCTGGAATCTCTCTGTTAATATACTGATATGTAAATGCTCTGAAATAAAGGGGCTGCATGCAAACCTTCTAAGAGAAGTGGTCAGATTTCAGGGAAATTTCTGGAGCAATGTTAGTTTGCAAAGACCAAAACTGTGGCACAGACCTGAAAATATTTCCAAGCCTTCTTTAATTTATTAATATAGACATAGCCTTAAATGCCTGAAACTCTGCTACTTCTGAAGTCGATCCTATAGCCTCTCGATGGTGCCTCTTGGCAATTCTCCCTTGCTGACAAGGTCAGATAGCAGACTAAAATGTAAAATGAATGTACAGTTTTATACAAAAAAGACTGCTTTCCCACAGTTAATTTTTTTTTTTTTTTTTAATCTGTGTTCCAACTGGCATTAGTAATATACACTTTGTTACGAGATGTTTGGACATTTAAAAGAGCTGCAGTTCTAACTTCTTCCTTTGTTTGTAGAGTGTAACAAAACCTGCTGGGAAGGTCGAAGTTCCTAGAAAACTGAAAGCTACCTGGCAGCCTCTGTAGTACAGCAAGTGAAGAAGGAAGAGCAAAGAATGACAGGCTGGAGGAATAAACACTACATGAAACCTCTGCACAGTAGGACAGCACTGGGAAATGAGAAGGAAATCTTATGAGCTCTTAATACAAAGAGAAAAAAGGAAGAAAATGTTAAAAACAGGTAAAGGATCCTAAGGCAAATAAGAGGAGGTGAAGGCAGGTGGCAGTTTCTTAAAAGTTGTTGGAAAGTAAAATATCTGTCAATAAAACTTTGATGGTCATGTGGTGACCTAGATCTAGAATGGAAATGTCCAACAAATTGAGAATCCTTCACCTTACTATCCTATTTTCCTTTAAAAGACTGCAGGTGTAGCTGTGCCTCTGAGTTTCTGAAGTTTCTTGTGCACTTGAAGTTTAGATAAAAATACACCTAACAGTTATTTCTTCTACAATAGGTGTTTGTTGCCAGATGTTAATATGTACATGTCAAACAAATATTCTGTACTTTTTTCATGTATTCCTTTATTGAAAAAAAAAAAAGAAATTAATCCATTTTGTTGGTTTGAATAGTATTAAACATCAAATAGTGTTAAACACCAGATTTTGCTTCAGCTCAAAAGTCAAGGTAGTTAAAACACATGAAACCTCACATCAAAACATGACCTATTACGGTGAGATACAGCGTTCTTATAATTGTAAATTTCTTCTAACATTCCATCATAATCATTATTAATATGAAAACCACATTATTAGTCTTCATTGTTAAATTTATTTTTCTTCTTTTGGAATTATCAGGAATTCTACAATTTTTCAGAAATCAAGGAATATTGAAATATTCCTTTTCAGAAATATTTTCCTTTTCAGGAATATCGAAATATTCCTGAAATAAGGAATATTGAAAGTGGGCAGGAAAGCACATAGTAGATGTGGCAGGTCACAGACAGATGGCAGACCTTACCTATCAACTTTCTTTTTAACAGTACAAATCTTCACCCTTAGGAACTTAATCTTTTGACCTGTTTTTCATTTATGGTACATTCTAGTGTGGTTGACCTGACAAAGACAGCTGTCTTTTTAAAATATTACTTTTGATACCAGTATCAATTTGTTTGAGGTTTTGCTTGCACTCTAAAGCCTGGACCTAAATCATTCCAGCTATTTCGGTTTAACAGTAACATTTCTCTACCTTCCTTCCGAATGAGCCAGGACCTTCAATCTATTGGATCATAGCAGGTATATCTTTAGCATCACTGTTTACCTATCCTATAATGACAGTGTTTACAGAGACTTTTTTGTTCTTTGATATCTAACAATTCCATCTGATTTTGATCTGGATCTTAAAAGTTCACAAACAAAATTCACAAAACTTGCCAATCGAAGCCTTAAAAGCATATTGAGAGAATGCCCTCTTTAAATACAGTTGTAGTGGATGAAAATTCAATCAATTCCGGCAGTTGAATTTCACATACAATCTAATTGTTCACATTTTTCTGTAGCAAAAATGTTCAAACTCCACAGGACTGCTTTAAGCAGGTATTGGTATAAAACCCTCCAATAGTAGCGCTACTCACCAAAGCCTTCGACATGGGTGAGGGCCACCTAAACAAGTATCTTTTGATATACTTGTTTTGAATCTAACTGGGCCAAAGATGTAACTAACTTCAGTAAATCAACAGTTACTCACTAGAGAGACTGACTACTGCTTTAAAAGGTATATACGTTCATCAGTATCCATAGATTCCATCTTTTCATCATATAGCCCTCACTCACTTTAGACACAAAGCAAGTCTCAATTTATAATAGGACTTCTAAGCAAGTCTTAAACTGATTTATGTCAATGAGACACTCCAAGTTTTATTTCAATGTATGTAATTTACAGACAATTTTTGAACATATATCTTCCAAAAGTATGAAACAAAAATGTTTTAAAGTTAATTAATGGACTATGTACTTTTTTGGTTATATTTAAACTACTTCAAGACATTAATTTACACTACAAATCAGTATTTTTAGAGGATATTGTTCAAACTACAGAACTGCAAATACAGAAAACACAGATAAAGTTCTTCCTAAATCCAAGTACTGAGCTAGACAATTTCAGTGACAGAGAAACATTCAGAAGCTCATAACCAAATGTGCACTACCAAATGCCGTCATAATTAACAAGAACATGAAAGATAAATTAGTATCTATGTTTTATAATCATTCCAAAGTTAAATGAGCCTATGAAAAGACCTTCATACTACTGTGATCTCATTAGCCAATTTTTACATGCTATTCTACATTACTACTTAGATCAATGAAGACAGATAAATGTTGTAATGTAATCAGTGAGTCCAAACAAAAGTACTGTGGTAGTAACCGTATAGCCTTTTCCCCCCCACCAGGCACAGAGAAAATAATGAATTCCTGAAAGTTTCTTGTCAGCCTTTTCTAACTATTTCTTGTCCAAAATTTAAAATAAACACCTCTATAGATGAGATTTTATATTCTACGCTATTAAAATAAATCTTGAATTTTCACAACATGAAATTTGCTGGTCAAAATCTTAATCACCAACTATGGGAAGAAAATAGGTGAGGGAAAATAATAAAATTTACAGAAAAGCATAAAAGTTAGTATTTAGAAATTGCTTGGTAAAAAAAGAAAAATTAAGAGGGGAAAAAAAAAAAAAGTGGTAGGGACTAAATATATCATCTACTTCTGCTATGTCCCATTCACTGTGTAACTGATATACAAGTTACATGCAACTCCTCCTGTAGGTAAAAGGTTTGTGGCAAGGAGTCGGTGCAGAATGTTCCATTTAGGCCTTGCTTATCTTAAACACTAATAGGAATTAGATTACCTGTACTTATCAAGGCATGCTGGAGAAAATGGAGACAGCCCAAATAAAGGGGAAACCTGCAACAAAGGTAAAATCACCCCTCCTTAGTCTTGTCCTTCAATACCTCCACAGCAGCATTGTCTGAATAGTTTGGTACACAGACTAAATCACCTTGAGGCAGGGCTAACTTGCTTGACTTGCTGTTACATGATAGATAACCCATGTTGACACTAATCTTACAAGTATGCATGATATCAATTATATTCATGGAGATTCCTAAACAAATGATCCAACGTGCTCAGATACCATGCAGTCTACAGCAATTGAGGGTGAAAACATAAATAAACCTGAAAGCAATTAACTAGTCCTAAGTAGTTTTATATGCCAACACTGCTAACACAACAGTATTGCAAGTTTTAAAATAATTTCTGGAGTTGTAATTTGTTTTTCCCATTTTTCTCATGAGATATGATTAGGAAAGATTCAAGAATACTATCAGATGATAAGGTATAAGTCACAGTTTTAAAAAACATTATCTTGTAAGAGCATACATATGGTCTAAGGAGATGTACATATAAATTTATAAATCAGTAACAGAAATCTAAAGAGCACCTTACCCTTCTGCCACGACGCATGCACCATATCACACATCCATTCACTCACACTAGAAGGTTCTATAGTCCAAATTGCATAAAGCAGCACCTGAATTTAGACTGGTCCACTAAGGACATCAGTCAGATGAACATCCACCATCCACTGATGAACTCCTGCCATTCAAGCTATTCTGCTACTTTGCAGACAAATGTAGAATCAAGTCTTCAGCAATGTTATATTTTCATATGGACCACACTTCAGGTTACTGGCTAAGCTCAAAGATTTGGGTTTTGGGGTTTTTCCAAAAGAAAAATAAAATTAGATAATGACATTATCAGATCTATCTGGCAGTTAGCTAAGTAAGTCATGATAAACAAGCTAGACTCCTCTTTAGCAATGGCCAAGAAGCACAATACTGAGAAAGACAGAGGATGTAAACATAACTCGTGTTCTGAACCAATCCTTAAAGGAACCTGAGAAACAGAGAATCTTGATAACACTTTGTATCTCATCAACAAAACAGGTTTCTCGGTTAAAAAATAAAAGAATATTTCAAAAATAAGCTTTTATCAACCTTCCTGTTCAAAACCAGCATAAATGCTTGTGTTAACAGTAACTGTAACCGAAGTTACTGAGTATTAGCAGCTAATCATTATAGATTAAGAATATTAGTGAAGACAAGTGTAAGTCTAGTCCTGCTCGTTACCCACATCAAGGTCCAGAGAAGAGGCACAAAGATGGTCAGAGGGCTGGAGCACCTCTCCTACAAGGACAGGCTGTGCAAGTTTAGTCTCTTTGGCTGAGAGAAAAGGTGGCTCTGAAGAGACCGTATAGCAGTCTTCCAGTATCTGAAGGGGGCCTACAGAAAGCTGGAGAGGGGCTATTTATTTGGTTATGTGCTGACAGGACAAGGAGCAATGGATTTAAACTTAACCAGGGCAGATTTAGACTAGACATTAGGAAGAAGCAGTGGTCAGACATTGGAATGGGTTGCCCAGAAAAGTTGTGGACACCTCATCTCTGGTGTTTAAGACTGGGATGGATGTCACACTGAGCAACGCGGCCTAGTGAGAGGTGTCCCTGCCCACAGTAGAAGAGTTGAAACTAGATGACCTTTAAGGTCCCTTCCAATTCAAGCCATTCTATGATTCTAAGACTTTGATTTGTCAATTCAGCCACAAACCTAGAAAAACATGGCACATTGTTCACATTTGGTCCTTTTTTTCCTTTCAGTCACGGATAACTTTCCCACAAGAGTACAGCAGACTGTTTACTGTACTAGGTGTCTGTGGCAAAGTGCTGGCAGCAGAGGTTGTGAGGCGACCTCTGTGAGGAAAGGCCAAGGATGCCCCATGCATTACACAGTTGTTCCCAGCTGGCTCCAACTGACCACCCTCTTGGGGGCAGAGATTTAGGAAACAGCAAAACCACCTCACGAACCAAGAAGGACTGGGGGAAAATGTGAGAAATAGTCCCACAAACACCAAGATCAGTGAAGAAGGTGAGGAGGTGTTTCCACAAGGCAACAATGCTTTAATTTTCTTAATTTCTCACTAATCCGCAACATTCTCCG
>VWYK01068117.1:0-17675 GCA_013399775.1 Semnornis frantzii
CTGATTAGGCCTACCATGACAAAATATGTGAGCAAATTATGCACACAGCATTTGAGAAACACCTGAGCCATGTACCAGGAGAAGGCAAAAAACTCACAGTAAGAGATTTTCTTTAGGCAGCTGTGCTTGGTTTTTCTTTTAGAAAATCACAGTTTGCAGGAACCTGGATCTCCCTTCCAACGTAATCCAACCCTCTTTCAGCATTCGGCAGGAATGCTACACCTATGGATCAATCATTAATTCTAGAAAACCGAGTCTGAGCACAGGAAAAGAAGAGAATTTTAATTCTCTCCAAGGAAGTGATTTCTGCTGTAGCTTCTGAGAAGTCACTCAACCTGCTTGCTCCTGCAGTAGCCACTTACTCAGAATACAGGTGGTGCAGGAAGGAAGGGCTGATGGGACAGAGGGTGCCCGTGGGCATGGGGTTTGAATGAAGCACCTCCATAAACTACTGCCTCAATAAAGAGTTAGTTCACTTTACGAAGCACCTCCATAAGCTACTGCCTCAATAAAGAGTTAGTTCACTTTTGCAGGCTTAGAACTGAACAGGTACCTCCTGGAAAAACTCTTTTATCTTCCATAGGATGAGTTAGTTCTGTGCCTCAGCATATATATTCCTTAGGAAGATCTCTTCAGGATTAGTGTCTTTGAAATGCAACAAAGACAGATTGCACTTTCTAAAGGCATTATATGTAAACGCTCTTTCTCAACTCCTAAACTATTTTAGAAATATTTCTCCTTAATAGATTGAGCCCTAAACATGAGGTAATAGGATTCAAGTGTTTGTTCTTGTTCCACAGTGATTACTTTGCTACATTTCCTACGTCAAGGAAAAACTCTGATGTTCACGATGCAAATGTTCTGCAAGTGATTCTTTACAGCTGCGCTCAGCCCTGTGCAGAGACAGAGGCTTCCTGCACCTCTCAGGCTGCTCTGTGGCACTCTGTGATGGTCACAGAAGTTTATTCCTCAGCGTGATAGGACAAGATAATAGAATGGAATGCTGACTGATTCTGGAAGACAGGGAGCAGTGACTGCTGCCTGTTGTGCCTTACCATGCTGTATGCCACATGAGTGCTGCCTCACTCCTCTCAGTGCATCTGCAGTGTAGAGGTACTCAGTTTGGCAGGTCCACTTTGCTGCTTATAGGTAACCTGTGCTGATAGCAGTAAGAGACAGAAGAGACATGCTAGTTTGTCAGCTATATCAAAAGATAACCCAGAAATATTTAACTCAGGTTCTATTGTGATTTCATGACTCTCTATGGCTGGAAGGTGAAATACTGGAGAACATACTTTACCCTATCTTTTTCCAGATAGCCTCTTGCAAGTCCATTGCCTTGACTTCAGGGGGTTTTCTCTATTGTCTCAGAAGCCTTTGCCTTCTGAAGATGCACTTCCAAGGCTTTCTGATCTCATGTGTCTGCTCCATGTTCCAGCAGCATCATGCTGCTGGGCTGATAGCTCCTTCTGGAGCTCTGATGGTGATGGGTGACAAGCATGGCATGCAGCTGTGTCTCTGCCATTGTTAAAGCCAAGGTCAGATGCAGATTTAATCTGTATTAGGCATAGGGTGTCCTTGCATTTGTGTTTCATTAACAGGATGCCCTGATGGGCAGCGTATGTCAGGTTTTTCTGAGTCCCAGAAAGACAGATGATAGCAGTATTACATCAGATCCAGCATAATGTAGGAGTGAGTGATCCATGATAGCTGATCTGCTCTTGGTAAAACCAAGCCCCACTCTCTAAACTCTCTAAACCAACATGAATGAGTAGAATGATCTTATATCAGACCAGCACTTTACTATTTCATCTGTGATGCTTTTGACTAAATCCTGGAACTTCAGAAGCAGAATTTACAGTGCCATCAAGCCAGAGCTCCAAGAGGAGTCCATAATTCTCTCCCCGGTGTCATATCTAGTGACCTCGAAATGAGACTTGGTTTTGCCATACTCTGTGGATTATGGAGCCCTCTAATGTCAAGAAGCTGCACTGGGTGAGACATGTCCTCCACGGCTCAGCTCCTCATCTTTAGGCAAGTTGTGGATATTGCCAGATCCATTACAGTGTGTTGAACCACAGGCTAATCTATATTGTGAATGAGAGGTGTATTGTGTGTGCTAACTCTACATACAGACTTCCAAGTTGTGCTCCTGTTTACACTCTGGTAACTGCCAATTTCAGTGGCATTTAATCAGGCCAGAACTCAGCTTTGTATCTTTAAGAAAGATATTTTCCTTATCATTGATCTTTTTGCAGCAGTGGAATGGATGCACCATTCTGTCAAGAACTAATGGGGAAAAGGAAGTAAATAAGCACTTGGTGTTGCATGATAATTTGTTTTTTATTGTTAGTTGGATGGTTTGAGGTTGTTGGGTTTTGGGTTTGGTTTTTTTTGTGGGTTTTTTTTTTTTTTTGCGGGTTGGTTGGTTTTTTTTTTTTTGCGTGAGTGTTTGGTTTGGGTTTTTTTTCCAGAATAGATACAAAACTAAATTCTAGAAGAAGTCAGTGAGTTAAAGATAGAAACTAAATCCTGCCAAACCCTTAAAGCCAGTAAAAATAAATGGTTACCAAAGAAACAAAACAAAGTAAACCAAAAAGAAAAAAAAAATATGGAAAGAGAGCCAAGCCATTGAACCTCAGAATGCTGGAAGCAGGAGTAAGCTGTATTAATAGGCTGAGTTTAGCAGATAACAATTAGAAAATCTGTCACAATGGCTTAAAAAGCCAGTCTAATTTTCCATGACCCTGCAGAAGCCTAGCAATGCTCATTACTGTCTACATGAATTTGCTAAACCTTCTCGAATCGAGTGCACCCTCAGCAAGTTTGCAGATGGCAATAAGCTGTGTGGCACAGTCGACTTGCTAGAGGGCAGGGATCCATCCAGAGGGAGCTGGACAGGCTGTAGAGGTGTGCCCAGGCCAACCTCATGACATTCAACAAGGTCAAGTGCAAGGTCCTGCACCTGGGTAGGCACAATGCCAAGCACGGTTCCAGGTTGGATGAGGAATGGCTGAGAGTAGCCCTGAGGAACAGGACCTGGGGGTCTGGGGTGATGAAAAGCTCAACATGACGCTGCAGTGTGAGTGCAGCCCAGACAGTAAGTGTGTGCTGGGCTGCAGCAAGAGCAGTGTGGGCAGCAGGGCAAGGGAGGGGATTCTGCCCCTTTGCTCTGCTCCCCTCAGACCCCACCTGCAGCCCTGTGTGCAGTTCTGGAGCCCCCAGCACAGGAAGGACATGGAAGTGCTGGAGCCCATCCAGAGGAGGCCACCAAGATGGTGAGAGGGCTGCAGCAGCTCTGCTGTGAGGANGGCGTCCCTGCCTATGGCAGGGGGTTGGAAGTAGATGATCCTTGAGGTCCCTTTCAATCTTACCATTCTATGATTCTATGATTCTATGATTCTCAACACTGAGGAAACATGACTTCTTTCAGTGTGAATTTGCTTGCATCTAAAACTTTCATGAGGGGTAACTTCCCTGGGAGTGACAATAACTCGTGTTTGCGAATTAGAGAAACACATTATTTATTCCACATCTCAGTAAGAGCAGCTAAACTGTGCAGTCTGCCACTGGGTGAGTCGAGTCACTCAGTGCCATGGCCTAGTTGATTGGATAGGGTTGGATGATAGGTTGGGCTGGATGAGCTTGGAAGTCTCTTTCAACCTGGTTGATTCTATGATTCTATTTCTAAAAGCACTCAAATGGACAGATCCCTGTTCTTTGACGTAAACAAGTTTGCCTGTAAGAGAAGCATTCTGAACTTCATAATTAAAAGAAAAATTAGGTGAATGTGAGGCCATGAATTGATGTGGACTGCTTCTAACAACAAGGTGATAATAGTTATTAATGATAAATTGATAATGGGGCCTGCAGGAAGGCTGGGGAGGGACTATTGACAAGGTCTTGTAATGACAAGACAAGGGGCAATGGGTTTGAACTGACAGAGGGGAGGTTGAAAGTGGATGTGAGAAGGAAGTTGTTTGCAGTGAGGGTGGTGAGACACTGGCACAGGTTGGCCAGGGAGGTCGTGGCTGCTCCCTCCCTGGAGGTGTTCAAGGCCAGGTTGGATGAGGCCTTGAGTGACCTGTACGAGTGGGAGGTGTCCCTGCCTATGGCAGGGCCTTGGAACTAGATGATCCTTGAGGTCCCTTCCAACCTTACCATTCTATGATTCTATGATTCTATAACTGGGAAAAAACACCAGATAGGGAAAAAAAAGTTAATAAATGTGCCTTAAAGAATCCTAATTGTTTCAATTGGAAAAGACCTCTAAGGTCATCGAGTCCAACTGTTGACATCACCGTGGCCATTAGACCATGTCCCAAAGTCTCCACATTTTGATGAACACCTCCAGAAATGGTTACTCCACCACCTCCCTGGACAACCTGTTCCAATGCCTGACCACTCTTTCAGTAAAGGAATTTTTAAGAAGAATTCTTGGTTGGGACTAGGGTGGACTTGCAGAGTAGGAAAGCGGATGTAATAAAATATAGGAATGGGAGATTTGTTTTTGTTTAGGTCATGCGGTATGTGAGGAAGGGACTCAGCTTCACCCAATGGCCTGCCATGGAAACAGCAATGTTGTGGATTGTAGAAGTAAGTTGCAGTGAAATGCCCTTTTTGGGAACCTCTATTTCCCCCTGGCTAATGTCATTATCCCACTCAAGCTGACATGCTGATTAGAAGAAAGTAATTCCATCTGCTGTCTTGTTTAATCGCTAGGTAAACACAATGCAGAGTGCTTGGCACACCTGGTAAATACGAAGTCAATCAGCGACTGCTCCTCGGGTGCCGATAGCGCTACCGTGCGGGATCATCTCCTGTGCTATCAGCACCCCTTCTGCCAGAGAGTACCTTCTAGAAATGGCATCACGGTAAACACGAGGCCTCTGGGTATTTGCTGTCCTCACTTTCAAAAATACATAATCACTCAGCAATACCAGGATGGTTAAATTACCCTCAGCACCAAATGACTTTGAATGAGGTTTCTTTTCTGAACGACATCAATCCCCCACGCACCACAGATATCTGTGCAACCAGTACCCAAAAGGTCTTCTCCACTGGGCCACATCTTGATACCAATTTACAGATGAAGGTGGATGGCAAGCAGCAAGCCCTCTCAACAGCTCATGCTACTGCACGTGACTCTTCTGCTAAACTCAGGCTACAAATATCAGGCTTTGGAAAACAAAGCAGAGGTGATTGGTGGTAACCAGCAATGGCTTCACCAAGGGCAGATCATGCTTGAGGAATTTGGTGGCTTTCTATAATGAAAGTGCAGTGATAGTGGACAAGGGAAGGACAACTGATGTCATCTACCTGGACCTCAGTAGGGAATTTGACCCTGTCCCACATGACATCCTGGTCACCACCTGGAAAAACATGAACTGGATGGGTGGAGCACTGCTGGGTAAGGAATTGGCGGGAGGGTGACACACAGAGAGTGGTGACCAAGGGCACAATGTCCACCTGGAGACCAGTGCCAAGTGGCATCCCTCAGGGGTCAGTGCTGGCACCACTGCTGTTTGACATCTTTGTCAGTGACATGGACAGAGGAATCAGTGCACCCTCACCAAGTGTGCAGATGGCACCAAGCTATGTGGCACAGCTGACTTGCTAGAGGGCAGGGATCCATCCAGAGGGAGATGGACAGGCTGCAGAGGTGTGCCCAGCCCAACCTCATGACATTCAACAAGGCCAAGTGCAAGGTCCTGCACCTGGGTAGGCACAATGCCAAGCACAACTCCAGGTTGGGTGGGGAATGGCTGAGAGTAGCCCTGAGGAACAGGACCTGGGGGTCTGGAGTGATGAAAAGCTCAACATGAGGCTGCAGTGTGAGTGCAGCCCAGNAGGACAGGCTGAGAGAGTTGGGGCTGTGCAGCCTGGAGAAGAGAAGGCTTCCAGGAGACCTTAGAGTAGCCTTCCAGGATCTGAAGGGGGCTACAGGAAGGCTGGGGAGGGACTATTGACAAGGTCTTGTAATGCCAGGACAAGGGGCAATCAGTTTGAAGTGGCAGAGGGGAGATTGAAAGTGAATGTTAGGAGGAAGTTGTTTGCAGTGAGGGTGGTGAGGCACTGGCACAGGTTGGCCAGAGAGGTTGTGGCTGCTCCCTCCCTGGAGATGTTCAAGGCCAGGTTGGACGAGGCCTTGAGTAACCTGTACTAGTGGGAGGTGTCCCTTCCTATGGCAGGGGGTTGGAAGTAGATGATCCTTGAGGTCCCTTTCAACCTTACCATTCTATGATTCTATGATTCTATGAATGTCTCCCAAAGCAGAGATGGCTGAGCCTGGCCACACTGATGTCCAGCCGATGGATGCCCTGTGTCAATGCTGTCACCCTTACTGACGAGAGAGGCTTTCAATTTATTTTTGCTATTTTCAAGGCAGGTGAAATACTGCAGCAGCAGGGTGGGATTTTGCAGAGTACTGATGCAGATCCACCTCTTGTAAAGGAATGAGAGCTTTTCTATGGACGCCCATGGTTGCAGAATTAGAGTCCATACCTCTTCTGTTTGAAAAATGCAGAACATAATTTGAACTGGAGGGATGATGTAATGAGGGCTAGTTTAAGCCAAGCTGAAGGACTGGTGGTCCTCCTTCCTTTTGTCTCACTTTGGTCATGCAGATCCACTCCTTTCCTCAGGCTGAACTGGCACCACCTGCACCAGGAGTGCAGTGGACAGGGTGCATAGCGATGGAGGGGAAGGTATTATGGCATGAGCAGTGTGTCACTCTCTTGGATGCTGCCAGTCCTTTCCCTCAGTTCCACAGATGTATGGAGCTTTGCAATGAAGCCCTGTGGGGTGGCACACTGGAGGATGTGTCTAAATCCTGCTAAAAAGGATTTTCTGTCACTCTGCAAGAAACGGCCTCCAAACGTCCCCCAGGTAGGAGTTCTGAAAAGCTCTAATTTTGCAAATTAATATGTTTCAGGCAGTTCCTGTCACATTTATTATTAGCATTACTATTACTACTGTTGGCATTTTTGCCCATAGTTTCTTATGCCTTATCACAGAGCAAGGATAAAATTGGAACCCAATTAATTTTTTGAACTCTCCTCTCACACCTCTGAAAACAAAAAAGTTCTAAAGCTGTCACCAGTGTACCTATTATTTTGTTTGCTGCATTCCTCCTCCACAGTGGCATCAAGATGAGCTTATATTTGATGCTTGTTGTCATTTCTCTTTGTTTTCTGTTTGTGAGACTCCGATGACTTGTTGCAAATTGGAGAAGGCTCTCGGCATGCCAGCTGTTGGACAAACTGCAGGAGCAGGTTAGCTGGGAAAAAAGCCTCACTGAGTTGTATGTTTAATACTGCTTGCATGGCTTTCCCTCTTCAGTTCACAATAACTCTGACTTCAAAGAAGTGTGTTACAAATTCCTACATTCAGAGTATTACAGAGAAAAGGATTTGCTCATTCTTCCCATCAGTAGCTCCCAGAAACAGCCCTACAACAGCTGGGAGAGAAGCATTTTATTGTTCTGATTCCCCTAAAGCAGCAACACCTTGCAGAACTGCATAGATGCTACAATTATTTTGCTATCATAGAATCATAGAATGCTAGGGTTGGAAGGGACCTCAAGGATCATCTAGTTCCAAGGGCAACCTGTGACAGTGTCTCACCATCCTCACTGCAAACAACTTCCTCCTAACAGCCACTTTCGATCTCCTCTCTGTCAGTTCAAACCCCTTGCTGCTTGTCCTGGCATTGCAAGACCTTGTCCCTCCACAGCCTTCCTGGAGCCCCCTTCAGATACTGGAAGGCTACTCTAAGGTCTCCTGGAAGCCTTCTCTTCTCCAGGCTGCACAGCCCCAACTCTCTCAACCTGTCCTCACAGCAGAGCTGCTGCAGACCTCTCGCCATCTTCGTGGCCTCCTCTGGACAGGCTCCAACACCTCCATGTCCTCCTGTGCTGGGGGCTCCAGAACTGCACACAGGACTCCAGGTGGGGTCTGAGGAGAGCAGAGCCTTTATAGGGGCAGAATCCCCTCCCTTGCCCTGCTGCCCACACTGCTCTTGCTGCAGCCCAGCACACACTTGCTCTCTGGGCTGCACTCACACTGCAGCGTCATGTTGAGCTTTTCATCGCCCCAGACCCCCAGGGCCTGTTCCTCAGGGCTGCTCTCAGCCATTCCCCACCCAGCCTGGAGTTGTGCTTGGGATTGATCATCCCTCCTGGCTTGCGCATCTGACTTGTGTCCTCATGCAGTGAGGTGTGGAGTCTGTGATCAGGTTAAAATCCTGGCCAAGAGCTCTCATTATCTTCAGGAAGATCAGCACTTCTCCAGTCCCTCTGTTGTGAAAGCAGAGGTTCTCCTTCTCTGACTGAGCCTCTTTTCTAATTAGGTCACTATCAACACTTTTTCTGCTTTCGACCATATTATGAACTTCATCTGTTCTCTCCCCTTGCACTAAAAAAAGATGAGACTTCTCTAAAACAATCTATGAATTCTACAGAAATATTTTCAGTTACAGGGAATTGCCACTAAATAACAGGGTCTTTTTTGCTCAGAAGGCTGTAAGTTCATGACACCGATTCACATTGGTGCTGAGAAAGTTTACCCTTCAGGTCCATCTCTGAGTTTCCTGTTTGCTTGATTTATTTCAGCTTTTCTTCTTATCAGGTGAGTAGTTTGACCATTTGATTTTGTTGTTGGTTCCTTTCCAGATGCCAGACCTACTGAGTATTTAAATATATATCAGAAGTTCAGCAGGAAATTGAAAATTGATTCTCCACAGCGGTTATCTGAGGTATGGCTCAAGTTCTTGCTTCAAGTTAGCCAGGGCAAAGAGCTAAAGCAGTCTCAGGGGAATGCCAGCTTGATAGATATTCTGGAATGGTTTCTGTGGCATCTCTGAGGATGAATTCAGAAACTATGCACTAGTTTAACAATTCTCCTGTTTACTGTTGGACCTACTAAATGGTAGGGCCTCCTGCTCATGGAGGGTGAGACGAGAACAAAAAGGGCGTTTGGATGACTTGAACAATATGTAAGCACCTTTTAGTGACGACAGAGGTGATGAATTGTCAGATGATGGCCAGATTATGGTTCCTCATCATTTTGTTCAGCTGTGCTGTGGCATGGCCACAGGCTGTGGTCACAGCTCAGCCTACTGATGTAGATATAAGGGAGGTGGCTTCTGTTCAAGGTATTAATCCACAGATGGCAATAGGAGCCATTGGGCTATAGAGGACAGAAAGACAGGAGGACATAAGTTGACAGAGCACAGCTGGAGCTTGGATACTCACAGAGGCAGACATCTAGTGTGTACATGTCTGTTTCTACAAGCACACCTTTGCTTCTAACTGGTGATGAAGACTCATAGCTCAACCTCTGCTATGAAACTGAATTTACCCTCCCTCAGTTTTCCAAACAGTTCCCAAGGCTGCTGAGTATAGCTGAAGCTCCAGTAGAGCTAAGTGTTTACTGTAAAAATAAGTGGTATGACATAAAGTTGTATTTTCAGTAATGTTTACATGAAGTTGATATACTAACAGCTGCACCGACTCAAAGTGGTACTCAAGACCTTTGTTATTCTGAGTCATAGATAAATGAATGGCAGAAGCAGCACTTGGGTGCAGAATATAGTGATGTTTTTCTCAGCAAAATCAATGAAACCAATCCTGGGTAAAATATTTGCAAAGAATATAAAAGTGACTTAGACACTTCTCTGCCTAAGCTTAGGATTGCTTCAGCAGCACCTCCAGTGGCAGCCTAATAAACGTTTCTTGGGCTCCAGAAGCTGTGATATGCCAGAGAGCTCAACCCCCCTTTTATACTCTGGCAGGAGAATGAGTACAATAATGATTCACTGTTACTGGCCACAGTCAGTTCAATACAGATTTATTTGGGTCTGTATCTTTTTGTTGTTGTTGTTGTTGTTGTTGAAAATATATTTTCACACAAATGGGCCTGGTCTGTTCAAACTTCCTAAATAATAATTCCACTGAAATTCTGTCACAAATACCAGTAAAAAAAAAATCTCTTGGAATTAAAAATAAATCATCAGATTCTCCATTCAGCAGCAGCAATAAATCCTTCCACTATCACAGCATACACTGTTTACATTTGCCTAGGGGCTCTAAAACATTATGAGATGAAATGATTTTCCTGTTCCTTGGTGTCTGGCTGCCATAGAATTTAAGTGTTTCATGAATTTAATTGTGAAGAGAACAGTTTAACATTTTTCGGCCCCCTGTGAGGAAATGGAAGGAGGAGCCAAGTGGATGTTCTGCTGCCTGGAAAATGATTCATATTTAAAACACAGCTCTGATGACTGTATCAGGTGAGATTCAGAAGGCCAGCATATGACACCGTGGCCATTAAAGACCCATGCACAGTGTCAAGAGAAGGATCTGATGTCATAAGTAGAGCCAAGCTTGCTAGCAGTAGACTTTCATTCCTGACTGAATAAACATATTTATTTATGAAACATTAAACCAATTTTCAGCATTTTACTGGAAATCTATTAGTTGCTTTTGGACTCTCTGAAAGGTGTCATACTTCATTGCCTGAGAATTCATCTGTCATACATTGAGGAGAGAGTTTATATTTCCTGCAACTAAAAGCTTGTAAAAAGGCAGTGGCAATCTTGTGCTGGAACATGGATAAAACAAACAAAACCTACTGCTGCTGTTGCTTAGATGTAAAAAGATTTTTTTTTTTTCATAGTATCATAGAATGGTAAGGTTAGAAGGGACCCTAAAGCTCATCCAGTTCCAACCCGCTGCCAGAGGAAGGGACACTTCCCACTAGTACAGGTCACTCAAGGCCTTGTACAACCTGGTGCTGAACACCTTCAGGGAGGTTGTGGATCAAAGATCACCTTGGTGATTCTGTGCTCCACAACCTCCCTGGCCAACCTGTGTCACTGTCTCAACACCCTCACTGCAAACAATTTCCTCCTAACATCCACTTTCAATCTCCCCTCTGCCATTGCCCCTTGTCCTGTCATTACAAGACCTTGTCAATAGTCCCTCACCAGCTTTCCTGGAGCCCCCTCCAGATCCTGGAAGGCTACTCTAAGGTCTCCTCAAAGCCTTCTCTTCTCCAGGCTGCAGAGCCTCAACTTTCTCAGCCTGTCCTCACAGCAGAGCTGCTGCAGCCCTCTGAGCATCTTTGTGGCCTCCTCTGGACTGGCTCAAACACTTCCATGTCCTTCCTGTGCTGGGGGCTCCAGAACTGCACACAGGACTGCAGGTGGGGTCCGAGGAGAGCAGGGCAAAGGGGCAGAAGCCCCTCCCTTGCCCTGCTGCCCACACTGCTCTTCCTGCAGCCCAGTACACAGTTGCTGTCTGGGCTGTACTCACACTGTAGGCTCATGTTGAGCTTTTCATCACTCCAGATGCTCAGGTCCTTTTCCTTTTCCAGTGGAAAAGATTGTCCTGTCTTCCCTAGACTACTGAAGGCTGGGAAAACATATAAGTTAGATTTGCCAAACCGTTTCTGTACAATTCAGGGAATGAGAGAGAAGATTGCTGTACGTGCCGGAATAAAATCAAGACTAGTAGTTGTGCTTCCTTTAAATACACACCCCTTTTTGTTCTCATTTTCCAATTGCTATTTCTTTCCTTGGTCCTCTTTTATTCAGTTTCATGCCTTGCAAGCAATATGGAAAGGAGTTCTATGCTATTGTGTACGTTCACTTATACTGACGTGTCTGCTCGGTGCACAGAAGTCAGGGTGTGACACAAAGAACAGTTTGATGAACAGATCCTAGAGCACCAAAGGTGCCTGGAATTTCACTCAGGAGCAAATGACAACAAAGCCTTGGAAAATGTGAGCAGGTGAAGCAGAAAGTGGTGTGTGGGAGAAGGATATTAAAAAGGCCTATTAATCATCGAATCATAGAATGGTAAGGTTGGAAGGGACCTCAAAGATCATCCAGTTCCAACCCCCTGACATAGGCAGGGACAACTCCCACTAGCACAGGACACTCAAGGCCTCATCCAACCTGGCCTTGAACACCTCCAGGGAGGTTGTGGAGCACAGAATCACCCAACATTGGGTTCCTGGACACAGCCTCCCTGGGCAACCTGTGTCAGTGTCTCACCATCCTCACTGCAACCAACTTCCTCCTAACAGCCACTTTCAATCTCCCCTCTGACAACCCATTGCCCCCTCTCCTGTCATTGCAAGACCTTGTCAATAGTCCCTCCCCAGCCTTCCTGTAGCCCCCTTCAGATCCTGGAAGGCTACTCTAAGGTCTCCTGGAAGCCTTCTCTTCTCCAGGCTGCCAAGCCCCAACTCTCTCAACCTGTCCTCACAGCAGAGCTGCTGCAGCCCTCTCACCATCTTGGTGGCCTCCTCTGGATGGGCTCCAGCACTTCCATGTCCTTCCTGTGCTGGGGGCTCCAGAACTGCACACAGGACTGCAGGTGGGGTCTGAGGAGAGCAGAGCAAAGGGGCAGAATCCCCTCCCTTGCCCTGCTGCCCACACTGCTCTTGCTGCAGCCCAGCACACACTTGCTGTCTGGGCTGCACTCACACTGCAGCCTCATCTTGAGCTTTTCATCACCCCAGACCCCCAGGGCCTGTTCCTCAGGGCTGCTCTCAGCCATTCCCCACTCAGCCTCGAGTTGTGCTTGGCATTGTGCCTACCCAGGTGCAGGACCTTACACTTGGCCTTGTTGAATGTCCTGAGGTTGGGCTGGGCACACCTCTGCAGCCTGTCCAGCTCCCTCCGGATGGATCCCTGCCCTCTAGCAAGTCAACTGTGCCACACAGCTTGGTGCCATCTGCACACTTGGTGAGGGTGCACTGATTCCTCTGTCCATGTCACTGACAAAGATGTTAAACAGCACTGGTGCCAGCACTGACCCCTGACGGATGTCACTTGGCACTGGTCTCCAGGTGGACATTGTGCCCTTGATCACCACTCTCAGAGAAATTTGAACTGGCATGTGACTACATACTCTGTTTCCTAGAGTTTAATTTGTAGCTTCCAAAGTATTTTAGTGATGGACCACACATATCAAACGTCACCTAAATTATCCATTAAAAAAAAAAAGTTTTCTGACCAAACAAACAGAATTAAATATCACCTGACAAATTTTCCTAATGTGCTTGGTAGCAAGGCAAAACCGGCACTAAAAAAAGAACACTGCTGGCAAATTCAGTGAAGAACAAAATCAGTCAAGTATAGTATTCATCATTTCTTATTTACTATGCTAATTAGATCCCAGCATTCTGCACTGTGTTGTGCATGGCTTGCTCTGTTCAAGATGTTACCCGCGTTATTTCTTTGGGAGTTGTCTTCTTCCCTTGCTGCCAACTTAATATACATGCTCACAATGCACATGCACTGGGATCCAGAGCTTCAGAAGTTCCTGCCCAGCATTGCTCTGTGTGCATACCAGATGACCACAAACAGATCTGCTTCCAGGGTCAGCACTGCAAGAAGCATGGTTGGACTCATTAAAGCAAACAACTGGCTACACGCTCTGTAAATCTTCTCTATTGCTGAAAATTAGCAGTGCTGTGAAGGGGCCTCTTGAACCTCGCAACTGCGGCCAGGGTTAGGAGTGACAGAATCAGAGCGCTGGGAATTGGAAGGAATAAAAGAGTAAATCTGAAAACAGAACAGACTGGAGGACTCCTGCATGTCTCTTAGGGTGGAACTGTGCATTAGCAGATGGCAGCCTAAAAACAATATGTGCCGAGAGAGCCGGAGATGTATGGCAAGATTTTCAACACCTACGCAAATGTTCAAAAGAGTATTGTCTGTCAGGGGTGGTGGAGGGATTTACGAGTTGCTTTTGTGTGGCTTTCTGAAGCTATTATCTGTATGCTATCAGCTGTGGGATGTTGGAGGCAAACCCAAGACAAGTTTTTACAAAATGGAATGTGAGAACTAGTCACAATATTAATCCATATATTTTGATGTGAGCACTGTAAAACACAGAGGAAACAGCCCAGACCCTTCACATTGGTAGATCATGTAGCTGGGTTGCTTGAGAGAGGCATCAGAAAATTGCAACTGAAGAGCAAATCGTGATCTTGCCATCTGCGTGGAAGGGATTATTATATAGGATTTGCTGTCAATCAACCAACCTGTTTTGAAGCAAAGGCAGAACAGTATATGATTTTTTTACAACATGCTCATTTCATGCACTAATTCCCTACTCAGAAACTAACCATTTCCAGTACTGGCTGCAGAGAAGTCTGGCTGCAGCTCTCTGCTCAGCCCTGCAAAAAAACGTAGATGAGGTGGGAAGAGACTGCTCAGTGCTTCTGTTAAATAGTGGCAAAGCTCATAGATGTGACAAGGCATCGAATCTTACCGTACTGTGTTTACTGAGGTGATGGCATCAGGGAAGCATCGGCTGCTGTGTATCACATATTCATGGTGATTCTCTTTTTTTCCCCTCTTGTTCCCGTGGGAGAACTTTCCTCAATTTCCACCTCTTTAAGAACCTTTTTTGTGCTTTATAATTTTTTGAGGTTGATTGAGAGTTTCTTCTGAAGCCAGAAATTGTGCTTGTCTGTCTGCTTGATCTTTTCAAGGATTTTCCTATAGACTTTAGGTTAGAGCATTGCCCATAGCCAAGTTTCCTTATGTAGGACCTCTAATCCAAGGGTCTCCAAGTGTGTTAAAATAGTTACATGGAAGCCACACCATGCCCTTGCAGAGTTCAGGGCATTTGAGAAGTAATAGACTGAAGTATGATTTAAGATCATATAGTGAATCCATTATAGGAGTTCACACTGCAGGGGACAAGTAGCAAAGAAACCTCTCCATTTGTTAATGTTTTTTTCACCACTGGCTCTCTTCATGATGAAGTGGAAGTGGATACATAGGTTTGCAAATAAGCTATTTGGTCAGTCCCCTGGTGTAATGTAAGAGCTGAGACTTCCTCTGCAGCTGGGGCTGATGCAGAGTTCACAGACTTTAAAGTGCTATTTTCAGGGTACCACCTGGAGTTCCAAAGACCAGAAGAGCAACACTGCAGAGCTGGAGTCCTGTGTGCAGTTCTGGAGCCCCCAGCACAGGGAGGACATGGAAGTGCTGGAGCAGGTCCAGAGGAGCCACGAAGATGCTCAGAGGGATGCAGCTCTGCAGGTTGAGAGAATTTGGGCTCTGCAGCCTGGAGAAGACAAGGCTTCCAGGAGACCTTCGAGTAGCCTTCCAGCATCTGAAGGCAGCTCCAGGAAGGCTGGGGAGGGACTATTGACAAGGTCTTGTAATGCCAGGACAAGGGGCAATGGGTTTAAACTGTCAGAGGAGAGATTGAAAGTGGGTGTTAGGAGGAAGTTGTTTGCAGTGAGGGTGGTGAGATGCTGGCACAGGTTGCCCAGGGAGGTTGTGGAGCACAGAAGCACCTGATGTGATCTTTGATCATGTTGGGTGATTCTGTGCTCCACAACCTCCCTGGAGGTGTTTGAGACCAAACTGAATGAGGCCTTGAGTGACCTGTGCTAGTGGGAGGTGTCCCTGCCTATGGCAGGGGGTTGGAACTGGATGATCTTTGAGGTCCCTTCCAACCTGACCATTCTATGACTCTATGATTCTGTGAATTAGCTCCTCACGTTTTCCTTTTGCAAAGGTACCAGACAAAGCTTTCTCTCCAAAAAAAGATGTTTCTGCGAGCAGGGGCTGGGTTGTGTCAAGATGTGCACTTGGTGTTTGCTGGAGCATCCAGGCACACCTGAGTGCCTGGAGACATTCCACAGCCAGGACAGGCACTAAGCTCCTAGAAGAGTTCCGTGCAGTGCTGCCTAGCACACAGCACAACCATCCTGACCTATCTCCCAAACCAATCTGGTAATGGCTTGTCCCTGGGATTTACTCTAACTGAGAATTGTTTTACCACTGT
This sequence comes from Semnornis frantzii, assembly GCA_013399775.1. Taxonomy (NCBI): domain Eukaryota; kingdom Metazoa; phylum Chordata; class Aves; order Piciformes; family Ramphastidae; genus Semnornis; species Semnornis frantzii. Next base: position 15,821 of record VWYK01068117.1, read on the forward strand.
GGTATTTTTGAGCCTTCAGACCAGCTCATTTGTCCCTGTGTTAGGTTGTCAGGTTTGCTGCAATAGGGGAGCAAACAGCCAAGATTTTATGGAAAGAAGCTTCTGAGTCAGGGGGAGACAGAAACAAGAGCTAAACCTGACTGTAAGCTCAGAACCTTTTTTTTTTTTTTTTTTTTCAAGATTGGTACTCGGAAGCTAGAATTTTGGGGTTGGTGGATGTGTTCTTGGTTGTGCACATGTTTGGGGCTTTGAGTTTTCATAGGAAAAGCTCTTTCTCCTCACAGTGGTGGGAGAGGTTGGAGGTGGCCAAGGAAAGGTTGCTGTGTTATAGAATCATAGAATCATAGAATAGTAAGGTTGGAAGGGACCTCAAGGATCATCCAGTTCTGACTCCCTGCCATAAGCAGGGACGCTTCCCGCTAGTACAGGTCACTCAAGGCCTCATCCAACCTGGCCTTGAACACTTCCAGGGAGGGAGCAGCCACAACCTCCCTGGGCAACCTGTGCCAGTGTCTCACCACCCTCACTGCAAACAACTTCCTCCTAACAGCCACTTTCAATCTCCCCTCTGCCAGTTTAAACTCATTGCCCCTTGTCATTACAAGACCTTTTGAGCTTTGGTCTGTGTAGAAGCCTTTTCGCTTGGCTCCTGGTTGGTTTTCCTACTGTTTTCCCTACGTCAGGAAAAGGAAGCTGGCTGGGCTGACAGAGAATCTGTTGTGGTGCAGCTGGGCAGGAGATGGGACAGCAAGCTGACGTTGACCCGATGCAGCTCAACAGAGGGAAATTTCTTTCCTAGATAGCCTCATTTCTATGCTGACGTCTGAAGTATGTGAACTTTGGCAGAAAGGGTTTTCTTTAGTTGCTGTTACTTGGGACGATGGAAGCCTATTGTTTTAGAAGTTGGACCGAATGGTAGGAATACAGCAAGCCTAGCAGGAGTGAAGACAGCCTAGTGAAGATGTCTCAACTCAGCACAGTGGATTTGCACCCCAAAGTGCCTCGATTGCTTTGCTTCTGTTGGAATGATTTCAGCCATGTTGTGCACACTGAAAACACTTGCACTTTGGTGTAAAAACTGACTCTTTGGCAGCAAAAACAAGCACTACAGCTATGCTTGAGGGATGATATTTGACATACTGAAACTGCTAAAATCAAATATCAAGTGTTCTCTCTGACTATATATTCATTTTCAGTTCATGCACTCTGGACCGTGATTTGCCTGCTGTAGATGGGTCATGCACGTAATGCAGATTTAGCTGGTCAGGGAAAGCAAGTGCTGACTGAGAACAGTAACAGAGTTTGCCCTGAAACTAGGAATATTCCAGTAACATTTCATGTGATGGGTTAACTCAGGTTGAGGGCTCTTGAGTTTGTGCTAGTTGAGAATCCATGAGAATAAGGAGGTGCTGTATCTCTAGATCAGAGTGATCTCTCCAGCTAGCGGACAGCTGATGAAGGATAACAGCATCACTCCTTGACCAGAACACCACAACCAGCAGTACTCTAGGGCTGCTTTGACTTTGCTTTCTTTGCTTTTTTCTGCCTCTGAACTGAAACTAAACCAACGGCTTCTCTCTGTTCTGTGAAGGTTATTTTACCTGCCATGAGATCCCAAGCACAGTCACCCTTTTGTGGTTACATTCTGAAAATACTGAGTGCTGTTGACCTTTTGTCGCATGATGATAATGCACCACGCAGATAATTTGCCTTATCAAGCACTGATTTTGTCGTCCAATAGAAAGTTATAGATAAGGGCTGACTTTTTTTTTCTTCCTGTGCGTTGGCCTACATACTTTAAAAATAACTAGGACACAAACTTTTTGATGCAGACTTCCTTGACAAATATAGATGT
>VWYK01068158.1:0-10121 GCA_013399775.1 Semnornis frantzii
ATGAATTTCAATAAAGAATAAGAATGCAATGCATAGTAATTCCTTACAATGGGGAAAATTACAATGAGATCTTTTAAAATGAAATTAAAAGTGTTGTAAGTAAACACTGAGAATATTTTGGTTTTTGTTTACAGAATCATTAGCTGAAGGAAGGAATGAAACTCACAAAGGAAGGGGAATTAACGTTTGTTGACATTTTACTGCTTTTAGTTTTTATGCAAACTCAAAGCAATTAAATTATGTTTAAGACATTTTTGCTGTAAGTAGTTTCCATTTACATTCCTAGAAATAGTAATCCAACTATTTTATTGCATTGTTGGGAGCCCTGTAGCAACAGACCAAATATTTAGCAACAGCTCTGTTTGCCATCTCTAGAGCTGGAAACCAAAGACCTGAATCAATTTAATTGCCTCAGCCTTTCTCGGCTACTGCACCAGAATGTGTTGTTCTTGAGTTTAAAGGGTCTATTCTTACCTCACCCCCCCCAGTAGTCTCTAAATAAACCTATAAATCCTTGTTCTGTAGCACATGAATTATCAGTAACTTCAAAATAAATGAAGACAAAAATGGTTGAATATTTAAACGTGTAGCAACTCCATCCCATGATAGATCATTTCAAACCAAAATTCATTTTTTTCTTTGATATCTACTACTGCTATAAACTTCCAGTTTATCATATAACATTACAATTTATGGTATAACCAGCTTGTGTACTGACTATAAACCCTTTGTCAATGCCACTGTAAAGACTTTATAGTCCATAAATAATAGAAGAGTGATAGTATCTATCCTTCTTATTTTGCCCAGCACATCCAGAATATAGGACTCTAAACATGTCAGAGGATTTGCTTGTTTTACATACAATATAGGTTATGGAAAAATAATAATCATAAAAAAAGAAAAGAAAAGAAAAAGTGCATTTCTCTTAGTACTTGGCTTACACAGAGCTCATTCAAATAAACAGGAAGCGAGCCACAGGTAGTCTGCCTTTGCACGTTATAACCCAGGAACAAAAGACATACAAACAGAAATCAGTCTTACTGCAGCATTCCTCTCCAGCCAAGGATTACAAAAATTCAATTCTTGTCCCAGTTATTAAAGAGACAATGCCTTTTCTTCATGTGCTATTGCTTAGAGAGAAAATTTACTTAGAAGTCCAAATGTAGCACAGCAGCTTTTTCTGGTTCTCCATGATCTACTGATTAGGTCAAGACACCTTTCAGTCCCACTGTAGCAATTCCGGGCCCAAATCTGTCAGACATTTACCTTTACAGCCCACTGAAGTTGATGTTACTTGTGGAAGTTTTCCCTGACATTGAAGTAGATGAAGACAAAGACCTTCCCTCATGCTGCATCTCTTCGTGCTGTACATGATGAACCAGTAACAACCTCACCTGCTGCGCTTGCCTGGCACAAGGACTTGTCAAGGTCTGTGCTTCTGGCTTCTCCCCTGCATACAGATTCCATGCAGGGGTGGTTATTTCACTTCTCACACTGCTCGCAAAAGACAAACCAGGACTGCTTAAAAAGAGATGTACAAGGAAGTGACACAACTTCAAAGTAGTCTAAAGGCCACTTTATACCACTCCTGTTTTGAAAGTAAAGAAGTTCTTTGCATCGAAGATCACAAAAACTAAATGCAAATTTGTCCCTGAATTCCACGCCAAACTCCTATCCCAGATGCAGTGGGCAGACTACACCTCTGTTGCTCTCGTCCATAGCCTCAGACATTCCTCCACACCCTGGATTGCTCTCTTTGCACACAGTTTCCTCAGCCCGTTCCTCTCTCCCTCACAGTTTATCGAGTGTTTTTCACATCATACAGCTCTCATCCCACTCCCTTCATGGCAAGATGCTCACATTGTCTGGGGATTCAACTTCTCAATAAATCTCTGCAAGTGCTGTAGCAACAGCCCTTCCAGCACAAAGCCTCTACCTACTGATCCTACAAACCAAACTTCTCATTTATGCTCACATTCCTGGAATGGATTCCTACATTGCTCTCACTTCCTACAAATGGGCACGCACCTTCATTAATATTTCTTGTTAAGTCTATGAGTAGTGCATAATAACATCTTTCTCACTGCAAAGTATCACAACGGCGTGAGAACCTTTTCTCCTTTTTCAACTCAATGAAAAGGAAAAAAAACCAAACCCAAACCACAACAAAAACAAATGAAAAAAAAACCCACACCAAACAATGTGTCCCTTTTTCTTTTCCAAACTAGGGAAAGGAATGCCTCCTTTTTTTGGGTGATACGCTGCAGATCTCCACAAGATCACATTTCCACATCTCTTCTCCTCCTAGGTCCTCTTTCAATGCTGCTGAACAAAATGTGGCCAGTGAAATACCCTTGTGAGTAGGTGTAGCACATCTTTAAGTGTTGATGTATTCGCATATCTTTAGAGAGGATACAACACAATAAGTCTCAGGTGAACCCTTTGGGAATTCCAGGGAAAAGGCTGCCTAATCTCCAGTTAAACAGGCCTATTATCTCTCACTCCCCATGAGAAAGTGAAGCAGAACTGATTTGATTAAGAGCAAATTAACCTCCCTAACACAGCTACCCAGGGTTTTACACCTGTCACTTTAGTATGACAATTTATATTTATTCAAAAAGCCATGAGACAGTAAATTAAACATTGCCCTAATTAGAAAAATGTCATATGTTACAGTGGGGTAGCAAACTGAACTAATTTCAAACAGTTCTTGTGCAAAGTACATTTCAGTACAGCATTAATAGAAACAGAGTCAATATTTTTTACACTGTCACAAGCTGAGCTGAATGCCATCATGCCACAGGTGTATATTTAAAGTTCTGTCAAACAACAGTGCTGGACTGTATTCAAAGTTCACCACAGACCCACATTTGTTTAGAAAAAGCCATCAACACCTTAATTATCACATACTCCAGTACTGTTTCTATTCTCTAATGTCACAGCATAAACCAGCTCTCCTCTTAATTAGACCTGTTGGCATGACATTCTTCCTAATGTTGTTACAGAATAAGTAAAGGGTAAATTCTCCAGCTGATTGTAAAACCACATGATGTCAAATGCCAAAGTTACATTTGATTGATTAAATAGTTACTTATAGGCAAAAAGTCGAATTTGTACATTCTAACCTGTTAGGCTTACAGAAAACTCTTAGATATAACCATATACAGCACTTTGCATGCTCATTTCAAAACAGGAATAAGGAAGGCCAAGTTGTGACTGTTGACTCAACTCCTGCTCAAAATTTGGCCTATGTCAAAAATCATGTTAAGGCCTGGAATATGCTGGGATCAGCACCATGAGGTTATAGTGAGGGAAACATGTAGGCAGGACACAATGACCATAAAGGGCTGGAGATCATTGTGCATCCACTGTCACCTGCCAGTTGCTGTCCCCTCTAGCCATCATCCTTGCACATGGATAGATGAGCAAGGATGGTGAATTATCTGCAGCAAGTGGATTTCCTCAGAATCCACAAACTGATGGAAATGGAAGGTGTAAACATGTAAGTTTAACCAAAAAGCTTTTGAAGTGAATCCAACAGCAACTGGACTTCTGAGGCTTTCACAGTCCCTGCTATGCTAGAGTGGGCATCTACGCTGTGATGGAGAAGGAAGGCTGTTGGTTGACTAACTGGCTTTTTCATAAGTGCACAAGTTATGAGTTAATGATTTATGAATCTGAGAACTTGCAAGTTAGGAACCTCATGAATTAAGTGATGAATTAGTGAAATAATTTGGGGTTGTTTTTTTAATTTTATTTTTTTTTTAATTTTGACTGAATGTTTTTAACATCCCGAGCTTTCTTGCCAGCTAAAAGCAGTATGCATTCTATAATTACAACAGCAATAATAACCCTTTTGATAAATAAGTACAGATTACACAAAAAATTCATCAGAGTTGCTCTGAGGAAAACATATAATAATGAAGCTATCTGAACTCTAACAAGAAAATAATTTAGGCCATTATTCCCAGCAATAAATATTGGACATACGCATTTATTTTGCTTTGATTGCTAAAAGGAATCTAGGATTATTATTTTTAAAAAATAAGTGTATATATGTACATCTACTTACAAAGAGATGGAGCTTTTCCATGTTGTTTATGATGATCCACTTTAGATATGTATATAAACACAGATAAGAATATACACAGAGGTAATTATGAAATAGATAAAGAAATCATGCAGTTATTTGCCAGAAATCGAAGGATCTCGACTGGAGATGGCCCTTCAGGAGGACAAGGAACTGCTTGAAAGAATTCAGCACAGACCCACAAAGATGCTGAAGGGAGTGCAACACCTCCCTTCTGAGGAAAGGTTGAGGGAACTGGATCTCTTTAGTTTGGAGAACAGGAGCCTAAGGGGTGATCTCATTTATGTTTATAAAGATGTGAAGGGTAGTGTTGGGAGGGCAGAGCCAGGCTCTGCTCAATGATCTCCTAGGACAGGACAAGGGGCAATGTGTACAAGCTGGAGCAGAGGAAGTTCCATGGGAACAGAAGGAAAAATTGTTTCACTGTGAGAATGACAGAGCCCTGGAGCAGGCTGCCCAGAGAGGTTGTGGAGTCATCTTCTCTGGAGACATTCAAAAGCCTCTTGGACGTGTTTCTGTGTGACCTGCTGTAATGGGAGGGGTAATTAATTACTGTGAGATGATATTTTAAAATATTCATATGTAGTTTATTAATATTAAATATTCAGAACTCACATCACCCCAATCACCATTTAATAATAATAACAGGCTCTTTGCAACATTATGGAAACTATATACAGGTTATAGTTGGATCTAGAAATAACTATTAAATATATATTAATTGAACTCGATTTAAACTGGAAGAGAAGGCTTTGCGATCAGTATACCACTTGCAGTCAGTATGCCACTTGCTCACTAGATGGACACAAGGAGCAACTTTCTGCTTAGGGCAGAAGGCAATTAATAATTACAAGAGGCTTTTAGTATTTACTCACAAAAAATATCTGACAGTACCCAAGGCTCGTGGTGGGGTTGCTGTCAGTAGCCGTCAGAGGCTTTAGAGTTTCCCCAGGCTTCTGGGGAAAGGAGACAGACGATCTCTGACCTGTTCCTGGCTTTCTGGATGATTTGTGTTATCTCCAGGGCTTCAATCTGGGCAGAAGGCTTCCAGGTGCAGGCAGATGTCTTGCGGTGTGCAGTCTGGGCAACGGTGTCACGCCGGCTATGCAGGCCGAATGCATGAAGGTATCAGAGCCTCAGCTCAGGATCAAGGAGGCAGCAGGCATGGACACACCTTGTAATGGCAAAGGATGTCTGTTCTCCCTGCTGATCCCCTTTTATGCAATACAGCCCGAGACTAATGGGCCTTTGGACACAGGATAGCCAATCAAATGGCAGTTAGCCAAGATTTGGCCATATTGGGTGAAGCCATAGGCTTGCTTTACCCTTTTTTGGGCAGAACACGGCCTTGCACAAGGCAACCCTGTGCACCTTGTTTACCGCAGTTGCTGAGCAGGCCACAGACCCCAGACTTAGCGGCTCCAGGCTCTTTGTCCCTTTTCCCGCAGTTGCTCTCCCCAAAACAGCAGGAGGAAGAGCAAAAAAAACATGTCTGGACAAGCCAGGATAGGTAGAAGCCTAATTTGGCCTGCTTAGGTCCACCACAACACCTGCTCTTGGTGATCCTGCTCTGGTAGTGGGCTTGGACTTGATGATCTTTCAAGGTCTCGTCCAAATCCTAACATTCTGTGCCAGGGCATTTATAGCACATAGGCATAATGAACTGCAGCTCAGAGTTGCTGTACCAGTGAGAGCTCCTACTGCAAACACAAAAGGCCTTGATGAAATTGCAGATTTCCCTTCTTTTCTCCCTCCCATTTGCAGGGTTGCTCCTCTCTGCACAGGCTAGCCAGCTTCCACCGAGCCCAGCCTCACCCAACCTGTTTCTTTGCTCTCTTAATTCCCGTGTGTGTTCTCACACTCCAAGCATCCTCAAACTTGCATCTGCTCTGGGAAATGATGAAGCTGTCTACATTCACCTTACTAGCAAATTGTTTGAGAAATTAAAGGATCATCTGTGACAATGTTTATCACAAAATGGTAGTCCCTAGGCCTTTCTCCAGAGCCACTGAAGGACAGATCAAGTAAAGCAGTTCTTCAAATCTAATGCAGCTATTATCCCTTATCAGATTTGGTTTTAAATAGATAACATCAAAACCAAAGGCAGCCATCAGAATCAGAAATCGAAAAGAGAAATAAAAGATTTTAAATGGCTGTTTTATAGCTGTAGAAGAGTGAAGATCTAGTAGAAAATTCTGTAAATCATCTTGGCTTAGCACAAACAAAAAAAGCCTGCCAATAATTTTGACACCGTCTTAAGGCTCCTCAAAATAGATGAAGTGCAACAGATAACCATTATTTGCGTGTGTTATCATGAAGCTTCCAGGCTTTCTGCACAAAGGACTGGGATCATAAATGTACAGACATCTGTGTCGTGTTTCGGAATGATCTTGTCTTTGCAGTCTGAGTTGTCAGCTGTGTCATAGGTGTCACCACTAAACAACCTTTTGTTTCATCCTTAACTGTTAGGACACAATAGCCCTGTAGCCTCAAAACTGAAAGACACAGATTAATTAAAGATGCCCAGATTATCTGAAACCAATGCATTACAGTCTGTCTTGTCACCAGCCCTCCTATTCAATGGAGATAAGTTTGTCAGTAATATATTGCCCAATTCATTGAATTCTGCTCAATTCAGAATCTTTTCTCTCTCACTTATTTGAAAAACTTTAAAACTATGAAGGTGATGAAGGGACTGGAGCATCTCTGTGAGGAGGAGAGGCTGAGAGAGACCTGGGGCTGTTTAGCCTGGAGAAGAGCAGACCAAGAGGGGATCTGATCAATAGCTAAAGATGGGAATCAAGAAGATGAGGCCAGACTCTTGTCAGCAGTGACAGGTCAAGGAGCAATGGGCACAAACCAAAACCCAAACATAAGGAAAAATTTCTTTACTGTGAGGGTGCTGGAACCCTGGATCAGGCTGCCCAGAGAGGTTGTGGAGTCTCCTGCTCAGGAGACCTTCAAAATCTACCTGGACATTACAATCCTGGGCAACATGCTCTGAGCAAACCTGCTTTAGTGGGATGAAAGTGTTGGACTAGATGATCACCAGAGATCCCTTCCAGGTCCTATTGTTCTGTGATATGTGTGGAGGTTTTGGAGAATGTGCTTAGAAAAGTCTAATGCGGAAAAAACCTTCTATTTTCCTTTAGAATGCTTTTAACCTGCCCAAATCCCATGTAATTTAGGATGGGAAGCTTAATATTGATCAAGTAGAGTTGCAAAGGTGTCATTTATTTCCTCTCCAGGTATCTGTTAGAACAAACATTCTTATGCCACTGTAGCTTAGAGTTTGTGCAGCTCTCTCACGTGTGGTGCCTGCTCTGCCTTCACCACATGCCTCTCCAGACAGCATACAGCTAAAATGGATCCTGCTCCTGCAAACCCTTGGAAATGGAGCAAATTAATATCGGCAGGACTTTGTGTCAGACACAAGCTGTAGCAACAGATCCGAGGAAGGAATAATTTTAGAAGACTTTAAAACTGAACTTCATTTTCAGGTCATGCATTTTTGGATCAGCAAGGAAGTGACAAAAATAACAAGGTGGCACCTTATAATTTAGTGATTGAATAAAATGGAATTATGGATCATCTGAGAACAAGACAGATTGAAAACAACAAAAAAGGAAGTTTTTACATGAAATTTTTAGGAACATGCAGCCTTTGGGAAGAAAGGAATAAAAAGAAATACAGAAAAGGCATCTTGTTTGTACACACCATATGTATCATCAGGAAACTCCTAAGGAAATAGTAGCCAAAATTATGAGCAAAACAGGCCATATAAGCTCTCAAACACAGCATAGTTGTTATTCTTTTGGAAAACTAAGCACCAAAGGGAAAAAAAATTCCATTGTAGGAGTTATAAAAATAGCTCTTTAAAAAAACAAAACCAAAAACAAAGAAAGAGAGAGAATACCAATCAACAAGCTCTTTCCCTCAGGTATTTTTCAGTCTATGAAAACTGAAAGTTACAAAAAAACTAGACTGCTGGAAAATACTGTAGCAGCAATAGTAAATTATGTAAGAGGACAAGTATAAAGAGGTAGGCAGGATCACAATATGTGATTGGATCATGCTGGAGACAACAGAAATAGCCACTTCCTGCTTGTAGTCATTAGAACCAGAGCACAGGGGAAATTTTCTCACATGTAATATTCGGTATCCCAAAATGACACACAGAAATAAAATAATAAAAGGTTACCTAAATTAAGAGATTAATGTGCTTTGTAGAAGTCCATTATCCAAACCAGGGTTTGAACATACTGGTTGATGATTTCAGTCTGCAGTTCAGAGCATTTCAGAGCTACAAGATGTGGATCAACCAAGAAGTGAGATGTGTTCGTCAGGCTGTGCCCACTGTCTCTCTAACAAAACATACACAGCAGCTCAGCTGATACTTGGTTTTGTTTGTTTTCTTGAGGTAAAAGAAAATGAACAATTAGCTCAGTTACCCAACCCATCTAATAACGAATCCTTACACACAGTATTCCAAGCTGCACCAGAGAGCTAAACAAGGTCCCTGGGTAATTAGTGATGCCAATATAAGAGAGGTGTCAAAGTCCAAAGGTACAGGGGAGAGAAGATACAGCACAGCCTGAAGCCTGCCATGAAATCTCAGTTCATAGTCAAGCTTTAGACATCTTAAATCGTAATGTTCACATCCTCAAAAAGACAGCCTGATCGTCATGAAATTAGTTTGGAAATCATAAAAAGGAGATACGATGAACATATGTCATTTTTGTTTACTTTGCTAGCTGTAGAAAAATATGAATCTTAATAAAGCATCACAATATGGAAGACATAAGACAGCAATGATATTTCGTTATCACCCAGATCCAGGAGCAGTGGCTTTGGATGAGTACTGAAAGAGTAATGATTAGATGATATGAGCAGACATACAGCACCAAGGCAGTGATGCTCTCCTGAGTCCCTCAGACACATCACAGAATTAAAGACTTCAACACCAACCCCCAAACTGAAGGAGTGCTTGGTAGCAGATGAGTGCTGCTGTCCTAGATGGAGCTCTGCTTTGAAGGTCAGAAGACTTAAACCAGTCAGTACTCTTGCAGGAGACAGAAAGGCAAACTACAAAAGCACTCATGAAACTTCGCTTTTTAAAAAGGGAGAAAACAGTCTGCCTAACAGATACATTTGTTGTCCTTCGAGACAATTGTGATTAGTCAAAAGCTAAGAAATTAGGTTTAATAAAAGAGGTTGGCACAGAGCCAACAATAACTTTTTATTGTTCTGACAGCATTCGAAGAACATGCTGAGCTACCATTTCAGTATTGTGTAGGATGCAGTTAGAATTATATCATCAGATACGTGAATCCAATATGATCCTTCACAAGCAAAAATCAGCAGCATGCCATATGTTGTATATCCTAAACACTAGTCAAAATAGCCTCATTTCATCTGACAGCACAAAACTGTCTGGATGTTGCTTCTTTTCTTGGCAGACCAGATAGACTTATTGCTGTGTTTGTTTCAAGACAGGAAAAAGAAAATCACATCCAGTGCTTGTGCTGCAATCATGAAAAGAATACAAGCTGCAGATATATTAATCATACCTTTTGCTGTGGGTTTTGTGGAATTTAATATTCACATAATATTTTAGTCACAAAGGGTCACATCTATATGCTTTCTAAGAGCAGACAAACAGCTTTTCTTGCATTTAGGGTGCCCAACTCAATATTCCATATTCATATTATGAGCCTTTTTCTTTCTTTCATTTTTTTGGTTTTTTTTTTTTTTCCCTTTATTAATTTCAAAACACTTTTAGTGCACACTGGATGTAAATAATGAGTTGTGTAGAACTACTATTTAGAAACGGAAACCACTGAATATCAGTATTACAGTCACAGCCCAGGTCCATTGTGGTAAGCAGTCCACAAGTATGTAACGACTAACTCCTACCAAAAGCTCGCTTTTTGTGCAGTTGACAAATGTCAGTTGCTTTATTCGCTGGTAAGTAAATATGGTTATACTAACAAATTTGTTTGGGAGAAGAAGGAGGGGGGGGGGGGGGGGG